>JBAIZL010000008.1:13628287-13650787 GCA_036971475.1 Prosapia bicincta
CCTACGAGTTTGTTGAATCTATTTTAGTTAGTTCACATATTAAATTTATAACTAGAATACAAAGTCAATTAATTTGCGAATAAACAAAAAAATATTTAAAATATTTGATGGGGTCGCGAAAACGCGTTTGTTTTAGTCTACAGCCGTTTTCAAAAATGTTTCAGATAGCTTTGTTGCAGGATTTGAACGCTACTTTAAGGTGGCTTCTATGGAAGCTTGTGGATGAAATTTCTGGAAGGTTATGGGTAGCTACTGTGAGAGGTTTTAGTGGATTCTGTTTGAGGTTGTAAGAGGATATTGGTAGTTTCTGTGAGAGGTTATGGGTTGATTTTGGGGATGGGTGTTGGTGACATCTGGGAGAGTTTGAAGGTGGCTCCTGTGGAACGTTGGTAGTGTCTTCTGTGAGAGGTCGTGAGTGGTTCTTATAGGATTCTTATAGGTTTTTTATGGCGTCTGTGGGAGGTTGTTAGTGGCTTCTGTACTGAGGAGGTAGTGGTTGACATCTGTGAAAGGTTGATAGTAGTATCTGTGGAAGATTGTGGATTGCTTCTGTAAGAGATTGTAGTGAGATACCATGAGATTATAAGTGAATTCTGTGGGAGGGTGTGGTCGAGATCTGTGAGTGGTTGTGTTTCCAGTGAGAGGTTGTTTATTCTCTAGAAGAGAGTGGGTGGCTTCTGTGGGAAGTTGTGATTGGCATCTGTGGGATGTTGTTGGTGCCCGTGAATGGCTTCTGTAGAAGGTTGGGTAATTATTAAGATCAGTGACAACCGCTCCGTTTGGAGAATTTTTTTCCCTTATCAATTGACCTTGCTGAACCCGAATCTGAAGTTTTATTTTCCTGCAAACACATTTAAAATATATATATATATATATATATATATATATATATATATATAACCTAACTTGGTAAAAATATAGTCTTAATAACGTTGGGTTTTAAATTTCTTTTGTTTTTAATTTACTCGCTTTAATGTGTAGAACACGAATATCAATTTTCTGCGGAAAATACGGGAGTTTTTTTTCACATTTTTATGTTACGCTGTAATGGCATGTAGGCCTATTGCGTGAACCAAGCGTGCAGTAGCTACAGCGCACTGCACTACGCCTAGATTTGGTTATAATTTTAATCAACATTACTATATACTTATATTAAAATATGCCTACGAAGTATCCAGTCAGGATAGATTTGGTTATAATTTTATACAACATGACTATATACCTATATTGAAATATACCTACGAAGTATCCAGTCAGGATAGATTTGGTTATAATTTTATACAACATGACTATATACCTCTATTGTAATATACCTACGAAGTATCCAGTCAGGATAGATTTGGTTATAATTTTATACAAAATGACTATATACCTCTATTGTAATATACCTACGAAGTATCCAGTCAGGATAGATTTGGTTATAATTTTATACAACATGACTATATACCTATATTGAAATATACCTACGAAGTATCCAGTCAGGATAGATTTGGTTATAATTTTATACAACATGACTATATACCTCTATTGTAATATACCTACGAAGTATCCAGTCAGGATAGATTTGGTTATAATTTTATACAACATGACTATATACCTATATTGAAATATACCTATGAAGTATCCAGTCAGGATAGATTTGGTTATAATTTTATACAAAATGACTATATACCTCTATTGAAATATAAATATGAAGTATCAAGTCAGGATAGATTTGGTTACAATTTCATACAACATGACTATATGCCTATATTGAAATATACCTACGAAGTATCCAGTCAGGATAGATTTGGTTATAATTTTATACAACATGACTATATACCTATATTAAAATATACCTACGAAGTATCAAGTCAGGATAGATTTGGTTGTAATTTTGGTAAATATTTGGATCGTAATAAAAATACTTTACAAATTGAATCAAGACCCTCGTGAAACGAAAATATTCCAAGAAGTATAATGAACCACATTTTTTACTGCAGAAGCTTTTAGTCCTGTACCATCTATGCATGTATTCTACAATTAAAATTAGCGAACGTTTTCCCCTTAAACCCTCCAATGACTTCGAAATTTTATATTAGTTTTTTTCAAACTGTTTTTTAAAAATATAAAAAACTCATTGGCCTTTGAAAATCTTTCTGAGTTTCTAAAAATCTGGATTAAAAATTTTATTTAAAATATATAAAATGGGAGCTGAGACTTGTTCACTGTGTCCTACATTTGTAAAGCTAATGAGAGTGGAGTTTAATTCACCAATACATCAGGTTTTTGTTAATAATTTCAAAGCACTTTACATTTACTCAAATCCATACCCAGATAGTGAAGGGAATGGAGATGTCGATGTTAAATGATCTCTTGGCTTTCCTTGTTATTTTTGCTTAATTACTCCCGCTCAAACTCTTGGAAGTTGCCCAAATCCGTCTTAAACCTTCAAGTCAGCTGTTTAATAATCCAAAATTAATATTTCTTCTTTTAAAGTAGACTTTACGTTTTAAGTAAACAGAAAATTAATTACAGTTATTGTAAATATTTTAAAAATTGACAAAATTAAATTCAAGTGTTTATGTAGGTTATTCGCTCCTAGTTGCTTGGTTACATTCGTACAGACAATATTCGTGATAAACCTTTTTGTTTTAGGTTTATTTGGGTATTGTTTTGCAACATTGGAATAATGCAGGGAAATAGACGTAAGAATAAGTTATAACTACTTTGCTTTAATTTATATAGACATATATATGATTCCCGTTTGCACATTGACCTCTCGACCTTTGAGCACAAGAGTTCAGTGTAAAGCATCAAAATTGTGATTTTGGTTAACACCCTAAACCTTTCTACTAAAAGAATACTATTTTGGTTTGACTGTCTACCTATAAACAGGCTGTATATTAAAACTCCGTCCCTGGTTTTTAGTTTTCTTAGAGTTATGAAAAGCAAAACTGGTCATTTTAAAAAAATTAATGTTATCGTATAACGTGAATAAGATCATAAAAATATAACTTCATTCCCATTATGAATCTTTTCTGCCAATAAAGATTTAAGTCAGTGATAAATATTTGACTTTAATATAAATATTTTCTTTTTTCAAAATGTGTAAAATAAATCAAAAAATGAAAATAGGAGTAAACGTTTAAAAATCAAAAATCTTTTTTTTTACATTACCAGTTACGTTACCAGAGTCAAATAAAATAAAAAAGTTAATAAAAGTAAAAATAGTTAATAAAACTTATGTTAGCCTTATTTCCTTTAAGAATTTTATTAAATCTACGTTTAGTTCGATATAAGCTCCACCCCCTCCTCTTGCCAAATTTATACAGCCTAATTGTCACGTTGCGCACAGATGCTACAGATTGTCCGAAGGCTGCTATGGTAATCTAAGGGAAATATTTTGTACCGAGTTTCTCCGCCTGTCCAGAGAGCTTGTTAATGGCTGTTATTTGTCCGAAACCAGTTATAATTATTTAACGTTTTTTAGAATAAACGTTTAAATCTCTTTCGTGAAACTTAGAAGTGTTTCTTTAAGTGCAAAATTACAGTAAAATGCTGAAAAGTAATTTTCCTTTAATGATATTCACAGTTGTTGGAGGTGCAGATACAAATTACTTTATTTGAATCTTTGTGGTAATTTATTTAAATTACATTAAACACCTGCATTAATTTATATTATTTGTTGAATGACATTATCCCGAGGATTTTATTTGAACATCCCATATGAAACCAAAAGAACAGAAACTCAATAAAAAAAGGATCTATGTGTAGCCTCAACCATCCCCCTCATCCCGTCTGAGATGCATGTTTACATGTTGCTTATTAGGGCTCTCCATACGGTGCAATTAGGCTTTTAGCAAGTTAGTTTGGGCACATTCTGATGCGGTCACAGTGCAAGACCCGTTCGCCCGAGACAGCTGAATGAATTCCATGAGGCAAGTTGTGTAAAGCTCTTCACGTAAAATCTAGGTTGGGAAAGATAAATGAATGGAAATGAGCTCAGCCAATCAGGACTGATGTTTGCGTTCGCGGTCAGGTCGAGACTTTTTAGAGAACAATGAATTATTCAAAACCATTTGTTACGTTTACAAACAAGAAAGAAGGAAATAATTAAACATTTTAATGTGTAAATTTAAAAAACGTATTTACGGTTACTTTTTGGGAAACAGTTTTTAAAGAAAATAAGAAGTCATCTTTGGAAAAGCATGTATCTCCGAGTACATTTAAATAGATCCCCATTGTCTTGCTCTTTGTACCCTTTTGGGGAGAAGAAGTCCGTACTTAGGTTTCTTTCGGCAGTTTTTTTCCGTGTAATCACCATATTTAATTCTCTTACAGGCACACATGGCAACTGTTGTTAAAATATGCTCTTAAAGACCAAATAAACAGGTTCGTTTGTCTTTAATTAAACTCATGATGGGGTGTGACCGCTTACTTTGTCGAACTAAGCGCAAAGCCCACTTAGCGGTAGCGAGACCCGATAGGTTGTCTGGCTCTACAGGTCGCGCTTAGGTCTGCAAAGGCGCGGAGGTATGCCGACCAGTCAAGCCAGTAGACCTTCACATACTGGTCCGTGATACCAAGCCTCTCTGATCCCCGACTATGAGTCACAACCTGGTTTGAATTCGTCGAGTAGTGGTTCTACATGCTGAACATTAGGTAAATCCCAATTCATCTTTATCTTTTCTCTACATATTCGAGGAGTAAGAGGCATTTGCTCTTCATCTACTT
Organism: Prosapia bicincta; assembly: GCA_036971475.1. Lineage (NCBI taxonomy): Eukaryota > Metazoa > Arthropoda > Insecta > Hemiptera > Cercopidae > Prosapia > Prosapia bicincta. The sequence continues at coordinate 13,633,004 of JBAIZL010000008.1, forward strand.
TTTTACCATTTTGAATGTCTTCGTTTCCTATGAAAGTTCATTGGAAAATTATTTTTTCTAAGGTATTTTTAAAATATCACTGAGTAAGATATGTTGGGTGTCCGGATTATTGTATAGGAAAATGTTCTACAATGAATCTTTCCCTTTTACTCTGCTTCCGTCACCACACAATGACATTCTGAAGCCATCATATATCTAAGACTCTTTAACATATTAAAATCGAATTGTTTATTTAAAAGAGTTTTAAATATTTTCAAATAATATTCTACCAAATTTTCAAATGTTGGTAAATTTTTTAAAAGATTTATTATAATTTTTTAAATAAATTTTTTAATTTGAAAAATAAATAAACTACTTTTAAAAACTGATTTAAATTATTTTGCTTTTGTAAAATTAATATTTTCCTAAATATTATTTATAAAAAAATGTTTAAAACTAAAATATGTAAAGAAATTTTCAGTAAAGTTTACCGAAAATTAAGACGTGTTTTTATTAAAAAATTATCAATTTTTACTTATTTTAAAGTTTTATTTAAGATGTGTTTACAACTTGCCACACATATTTACGTTTTTGAGAAACTGTAGATATTACTTTTCATAAGGAAACTATTGTCGCATTGCTTCACGTTTAGCAACGCAATCTCCTTATTTACATATTTCCTTCCTTTTAACTTTCATTCTATAGTAAACCATTACCATATTTACTTTCAGAATTTGCATTAACATTCTGCTAATAATTTACTTTTGTAGCTTAAAGCGATTGCTGTCCGCCCTTTGCATATTTAAACAGGCTTCATTGAGATGAATGTAAACAGAGATAAATACAGTTGCACAAAGAGACGAGATAAAAACGGATTAAAAAGGTACATTGCTGGAATATTTATAGAGACAGGTCGCTCACATCTCGCCAGGGATTTTTCCATTACAATGTGTTAATGTTTTCTTATTAAGCATGCAGCTTTTAATAGCCACACATTTCCTGAATTTGATATACCTGAAAATACTTTACACATGCAACTATGTATATGCCAAACTGTTTTAGCTTAGTTTGTGATGTAAATTTAATAATTAATTAATAGTACTCACGGAATCACAAATAATAACCTATTGATGGAAAAGCGTTTTCTTGACATTAACTGAGAGCTGGTGTCAGGGATTTTGAATACCCTAATTTCTAAATTTCGACTTTAATTTTGTAATTTACGTTTTGTCGTAATTATCAGTCACTGACAATGATGACATTGACGTCGAAACGCGTTGGAGCCGATAAATTATGAATTATTTTGTTAGAAGTTATAAGTAAATTCTCTGGCAGGGTGGGGGTGACATCTGTGGAGTGGTTGCAGGAGGTTGTCTAACGGTATGGGTGGTTTCTGTGAGACGTTGTGAGTGGCTTCAGTAGGAGGTTGTGTGTCACATCTGTGGGAGGTTGTAGATGGATGCGATAGGAGATTGAGAGTGGATTCGTGGGAAGGAGTGTGTGGTTTCTGTGGCAGGTTGTAGGTTGCTTTTGTGGGAAGTTGTGTGCAGCGTCTGTAGTAAATTGTGGGTGACGTCTGTAGCAGGTTGTGTTTGGCGTCAATGAGGATTAAGGGTGGCGCCTGAGGGAGATTGTATGAGTCTCCTATTGCTTTTGTGGGAGGTTTTAGGCGCGTCTGTGGTAAATTTTGAGAGCACGTCTGTAGCAGGTTGTGTTTGGCATGTGTGAGAGTAATGGTTGGCGTCTGTTCGAGGTTGTTGGTGACGTCTGTGGGAGGTTGTAGGTGGCTTAGAAAGATGTGGAAAGATGTGGGTGGCTGTTATAGTTAGAAATAGTAACTGAATATTTTATGACTTTATATTTAAAGATGGACCAATATATAATAAATATAAATGACCAAATCTTTTTTATTGCGAATACTGAATCTGCGAATAGAACGCAATGGACATTCACTGCATTACAGCCTCGAATACTCTAGATAATGTGGTCTTGCACAATCGAAGACTCTGATAACCCGGACTATGTAAAAAAAATGGAAATCTGGTGAAAATGCTAAAACGTGGTCAAAGATGTGAAATAAGCAATATTGTATTATCAAATGAAAAAATGACGTTCAAATACAAAATTTAAGTAAATACAAAATGAAAATACGTGCATTAGTTGAAAGCCTATTATTAAATAATATCCCTAAAGGCGAATGTGCAGTATATTTTTACTACCAGGGAGCTCGGTGACTCTGAGTTCGGATAGTCAAAGCGGAGGTTTACAACGTAATATGTTATGTATATTATTGATGAATCATGCCATTCCCTCCTCCCGTAAAACAAAACAAAAATCCCAGTGATGAAAGATCTAAAGACGATCATTCAAAAGCTGTTAAAACTGACACTTTTAATTATCTATTGGCTTTATAGTGTGAACAAATTGTATTCCGCCAATTAGCAGAGTGACAATGTCTGTCTGCATTATACGTTGGTAAAACAAATTATAATTATATTTGCTGACGGCTAATCTGATCGTCTAGCTTGATGAAACAGTGAATATATCGAGAGCTTAGAGAAAAAACCTAACCCTTCCACAGCACACATCTGTCCTAGAGACCTAAGTGGATTATTTCCCTCTTTCTATTAACAATAAATCCGCTCTAAAAATGCCCACATATGGAACAACGTGATTGAGAATTGAATGAATTACTGTACATCGCTCTATACTTGAAGTTAATAGTACAAATACTTCATTAATTGAATGCGACTCTCCTGAAATAAAAATATTTTTCCAAAAAGCATAATGGATTACTTCTATTGTGTAAAAGCGTTTAGTGGCGCGACATATATGAATATATTCTACAACTAAATATTAGCGAACGTTTTTCCATTTGAACTCTCCAATGTCATCGAAATTTTATATTAGTTTTTTTAATTGTAAAAAGACATAAGAAGTAGTAAAAACTAGTAAAAACATAAAAAACAAACCCAACCTCGTAAATGGTTTTGAATTTCCAAACACTTGGGCTTAAAATGGTAATTAAATTATGTAAAATAGGTGGTGAAAGCTATTGTCTCTTGCATTTGTAAAGCTAATAAAAGAGGAATTTAATTCACTACAGGTCAGTTATTTATTAATAATTTTAATTCACTTTATATTTACTCAAATCCATACCGAGATAGTGAAGGAAATGGAGATGTCGATGTTAAACGATTTCTTGGCTTTCTTTATTAATTTTGCTTAATTATTCTCGTTCATACTCTTGGAAACCGTCCAAGTCCGTCCTAATTCTTTGTGTCAGTTGTTTAATGACACAAAATTATTAATATTTCTTCTTTTAAAGTACATTAAATTTTAAGTTAAAAACTAACTAATTACAGTGGTTGTGAAGTGTTTTACAAATTGACAAAATTAAATAGAGGTATTTATGTAGTTTATTCGCTCCTAGTTGCTTGGTTACATTCGTACAGATAATATTCGTGATAACTCTTTTGTTTTAGGTTTATTTAGACATTGTTTTGCAACATTGAAATTATGCAGTGAAATAGGTGGAAGATTAAGTTGTAACTACTTTGCTTTATTTATACAGACATATCTGTGATTCCCGTTTGCACATTGACCTCTCGACCTTTGAGCACAAGAGTTCAGTGTAAAGCATCAAAATTGTAATTTTGGTTAACACCCTAAACCTTTCTACTAAAAGAATACTATTTTGGTTTGACTGTCTACCTATAAACAGACTGTATATTAAAACTCCGTCCCTGGTTTTCTTTTGTTATCTTAGGTTTATGAAAAGCAAAACTGGTCATTTAAAAAAAATTAATGTTATCGTATAACGTGAATAAGATCAGAAAAATATAACTTCATTCCCATTATGAATCTTTTCTGCCAATAAAGATTTAAGTCAGTGATAAATATTTGACTTTAATATAAATTTTTTCTTTTTTCAAAATGTGTAAAATAAATCGAAAAATGAAAATAGGTGTAAACGTTTAAAAATGAAAAATCTTTTTTTTACATTACCAGTTGCGTTACCAGAGTAAAATTACTCCAAATAAAATAAAAAAGTCAATACAAGTAAAAATAGTTAATAAAACTTATGTTAGCCTTATTTCCTTTTTAAGAAGAATTTTATTAAATCTACATTTAGATTGATATAAGCTCCGCCCCCTCATCTTGCCAAAATTATACAGCCTAATTGTCACATTGCGCACAGATGCTACAGATTGTCCGAAGGCTGCTATGGTAATCTAAGGGAAATATTTTGTACCGAGTTTCTCCGCCTGTCCAGAGAGCTTGTTAATGGCAGTTATTTGTCCGAAACCAGTCTTAAATTATCAACGATTTTTAGAATAAACGTTTACATCTCTTTCGTGAAACTTAGAGTGTTTCTTTAAGTGCAAAATTACAGTAAAACGCTGAGAGGTAATTTTCCTTTAATGATATTCACAGTTGTTAGTGCAGGTACAAATTATTACTTTATTTGAATTTTGGTGGTGATTTATTTAAATTACATTAAACACCTGCATTAATTTATATTATTTGTTGAATGATATTATCCCGAAAGGTTTTATTTAAACTTTACAGATGAAACCAAAAGAAAAAACCTAATAAAATTAAATGAAGCTAGGTGTAATCTCTACCATCCCCCTCATACCGTCTGAGATGGATGTTCACTTGTTACTTATTAGGGCTCTACATACGGTGCAAATATGCTTTTAGCAAGTTAGTTTGGGCACATCCTGATGCGGTCGCAGTGCAAGACCCGTTCGTCCGACTCAGCTGAATGGATTCCATGAGGCAAGTTGTGTGAAGCTAGGTCGGGAAAGATAAATGAATGGAAATGAGCTCAGCCAATCAGGACAGATGTTTGCGTTCGCGGCCAGGTCGAGACTGTTTAGAGAACAATGAATTATTCAAAACCATTTGTTACGTTTACAAACAAGAAAGAAGGAAATAATTAAACATTTTAATGTGTAAATTTAAAAAACGTATTTACGGTTACTTTTTGGGAAACAGTTTTTAAAGAAAATAAGAAGTCATCTTTGGAAAAGCATGTATCTCCGAGTACATTTAAATAGATCTCCATTGTCTTGCTCTTTGTACCCTTTTGGGGAGAGGAAGTCCGTACTTAGGTTTCTTTCGGCAGTTTTTTTTTCGTGTAATCACCATGTTTAATTCTCTTACAGGCACACATGGCAACTGTTGTTAAAATATGCTCTTAAAGACCAAATAAACAGGTTCGTTTGTCTTTAATTAAACTCATGATGGGGTGTGACCGCTTACTTTGTCGAACTAAGCGCAAAGCCCACTTAGCGGTAGCGAGACCAGGTAGGTTGTCTGGCTCTACAGGTAGCGCTTAGGTCTGCAAAGGCGCGGAGGTATGCCGACCAGTCAAGCCAGTAGACCCTCACATACTGGTCCGTGATACCAAGCCTCTCTGATCCCCGACTATGAGTTACGACCTGGTTTGAATTCGTCGAGTAGTGGTTCTACATGCTGAACATTAGATAAATCCCAATTCAGCTTTATCTTTGCGCTACATATTCGAGGAGTAAGAGGCATTTACTCTTCATCTACTTTTTTACCATTTTTAATGTCTTCGTTTCCTATGAAAGTTCATTGGAAAATTATTTTTTCTAAGGTATTTTTAAAATATCACTAGTAAGATATGTTGGGTGTCGGGATTATTGTACAGGAAAATGTTCTACTGTGAATCTTCCCCTTTTACTCTGCTTCCGTCACCACACAATGACATTCTAAAGCCATCATATATCTAAGACTCTTTGACATATTAAAAACGAATTGTTTATTTAAAAGAGTTTAAAATAATTTTAAATAATATTCTACCGAATTTTCAATTGTTGGTACATTTTTTAAAAGATTTATTATAATTTTTTAAATAAATTTTTTAATTTGAAAAATAAATAAACTACTTTTAAAAACTGATTTAAATTATTTTGCTTTTGTAAAATTACTAATTTTTTAAATATTATTTATAAAAAAATGTTTAAAAGTAAAATATGTAAAGAAATTTTCAGTAGAGTTTACCGAAAATTAAGACGTGTTTTTATTAAAAAATTAACAATTTTTACTTATTTTAAAGTTTTATTTAAGATGTGTTTACAACTTGCCACACATATTTACGTTTTTGAGAAACTATAGATATTACTTTTCATAAGGAAACTATGGTCACATTGCTTCACGTTTAGCAACGCAATCTCCTTATTTACATATTTCCTTCCTCTTAACTTTCACTCTATAGTAAACCATTACCATATTTACATATTTACTTTCAGAATTTGCATTAACATTCTGCTAATAATTTACTTTTGTAGTTTACAGCGATTGTTGTCCGCCCTTTGCATATTTAAACAGGTTTCATAGAGATGAATGTAAACAGAGATAAATACAGTTGCACAAAGAGACGAGATAAAAACGGATTAAAAAGGTACATTGCTGGAATATTTATAGAGACAGGTCGCTCACATCTCGCCAGGGATTTTCCCGTTACAATGTGTTAATGTTTTCTCATTAAGCATGCAGCTTTTAATAGCGTTATATTTACTGAATTTGATATACCTGAAAATACCTTACACATGCAACTATGTATATGCCAAACTATTTTAGCTTAGTTTGTGATGTAAATTTAATAATTACTTAATAGTACTCACGGAATCACAAATAATAACCTATCGATGGAAAAGCTTTTTCTTGACATTAACTGAGAGCTGATGTCAGGGATTTTGAATACCCTAATTTCTAAATTTCGACTTCAATTTTGTAATTTACGTTTTGTCGTAGTTATCACTCACTGACAATGATGACATTGTCGTCGAAACGTGTTGAAGCCAATAAATTATGAATTATTTTGTTAGAAGTTATAAGTAAATTCTCTGGCAGGGTGGGGGTGACATCTGTGGAGTGGTTGCAGGAGGTTGTCTGACGGTATGGGTGGTTTCTGTGAGACGATGTGAGTTGCTTCAGTAGGAGGTTGAGTGTCACATCTGTGGGAGGTTGTAGATGGATGCGATAGGAGATTGTGAGTGGATTCTGTGGGAAGGAGTGTGTGGTTTCTGTGGCAGGTTGTAGGTTGGTTTTGTGTGAAGTTGTGTGCAGCGTCTGTAGTAAATTGTGGGTGACGTCTGTAGCAGGTTGTGTTTGGCGTCAATGAGGATTAAGGGTGGCGCCTGAGGGAGGTTGTATGAGTCTCCTATTGCTTTTGTGGGAGGTTGTAGGCAGCGTCTGTGGTAAATTTTGGGAGTACGTCTGTAGCAGGTTGTGTTTGGCATGTGTGAGAGTTATGGTTGGCGTCTGTTCGAAGTTGTTGGTGACGTCTGTGGGAGGTTGTTGGTGACGTCTGCGGGAGGTTGTAGGAGGCTTAGAAAGATGTGGAAAGATGTGGGTGGCTGTTATAGTTAGAAATAGTAACTGAATATTTTATGACTTTATATTTAAAGATGGACCTATATATAATAAACATAAGTGACTAAATCTTTTTTATTGCGAATACTGAATCTGTGAATAGAACGCAATGGACATTCACTGTATTACAGCCTCAATTACTCTAGATAATGTGGTCTTGCACAATCGAAGACTCTGATAACCCGGACTATGTAAAAAAAATGGAAATCTGGTGAAAAGGATGAAAACGTGTTCAAAGATGTGAAATAAGCAATATTGTATTATCAAATGAGAAAATGACGTTCAAATACAAAAAATTAAGTAAATACAAAATGAAAATACGTGCATTAGTTGAAAGCCTATTATTAAATAATATCCCTAAAGGCGAATGTGCTGTATATTTTTACTACCAGGGAACTCGGTGACTCGGAGTTCGGATAGTCAAAGCAGAGGCGTACTAACGTAGTATGTTATGTAGGGCCTATATTATTGATGAATCATGCGATCCCCTCCTCCCGTAAAACAAAACAAAAATCCCAGTGATGAAAGATCATTGAAAAGCTGTTAAAATTGACACTTTTAATTATCTATTGGCTTTATGGTGTGAACAAATTATATTCCGCCAATTAGCAGAGTAACAATGTCTGTCTGTATTATACGTTGGCTAAAAATACAAATTATAATCATATTTACCGAAGGCTAGTCTGATCGTGTAGCTTGATGAAACAGTGAATATATGAGAGCTTAGAGAAGAAACCTAACCCTTCCACAGCACACATTTGTCCTAGAGACCTAAGTGGATTATTTCCCTCTTTCTATCAACAATAAATCCACTCTAAAAATGCCCACATGATGGAACGTGATAGAGAATTGAATGAATTACATCGCTCTATCTTGAAGTTAATAGTACAAATATTTCATTAATTGAATACGACTCTCGTGAAATAAAAATATTTTTCCAAAAAGCATAATGGATTACTTCTATTGTGTAGAAGCGTTTAGTGGCGCGACATATATGAATATATTCTACAACTAAAATTAGCGAACGTTTTTCATTTGAACTATCCAATGTCTTCGAAATTTTATATTAGTTTTTTTAATTGTTTTAAAAATATAAAAAAACAAACCTAACCTCGTAAATGGTTTCGAATTTCTAAACACTTGGGCTTAAAATGGTAATTAAATTATGTAAAATGGGTGGTGAAAGCTATTGTCTCTTGCATTTGTAAAGCTAATAAAAGTGGAATTTAATTTACTACACGTCAGGTTTTTATTAATATTTCAATTCACTTTATATTTACTCAAATCCATACCGAGATAGTGAAGGAAATGGAGATGTCGATGTTAAACGATTTCTTGGCTTTCTTTATTAATTTTGCTTAATTATTCTCGTTCATACTCTTGGAAACTGCCCAAGTCCGTCCTAATTCTTTGTGTCAGTTGTTTAATGACACAAAATTAATAATATTTCTTCTTTTAAAGTACTTTAAATTTTAAGTTAAAAACTAACTAATTACAGTGGTTGTAAGTGTTTTAAAAATTGACAAAATTAAATTGAGGTATTTATGTAGTTTATTCGCTCCTAGTTGCTTGGTTATATTCGTACAGATAATATTAGCGATAACTCTTTTGGTTTAGGTTTATTTAGGTATTGTTTTGCAACATTGAAATTATGCAGTGAAATAGGTGGAAGAATAAGTTGTATCTAATATGCCTTATTTATACAGACATATTTATGATTCCCGTTTGCACATGTCTCCCGTTTTTTTTTTAATTTTGGGGTTACGAAGAGCAAAACTGGTCGTTTCAAAATAATTGATGTTTTCGTATCACGTCATCAAGATTATTGAAATGATAATTTGTATCCCATTAATAATCTTTTCTGCCAATAAAGATTTAAATCAGTGAAAATTATTTTTCCTTATTAAAAATATTTCGCTTGTAAACTAAAGCGAAACATGGAAATGTTTGAAAAATGAACAAACGTTGTTTTGTATATTACCAGTTTTAAAATTACTCCAAATAAAATAGTTAAATAAAACATATTACCTTAGGAACATTAATAAATCTACGTTAAATTTGATATAAGTTCCGCCCCGTCCTCTTGCCAAATTTATACAGCCTAATTGTCACATTGACCAAATTGTCAAAATTAAAGTCAAATATTTATGTAGTTTATTCGCTCCTGATTGTTTGGTTACTTTCGTACAGATAATTTTCGCGATAACTCTTTTGTTTTAGGTTTATTTGGGTATCGTTTTGCAACATTAAAATTACACAGTGAAATAGATGTAAAAATAGGTTGTAACTAATTTGCTTCAGATATTCAGACCTATTTATGACTTCCGTGAGGACATAGACCTTTGAGCACAGACTGTACAGTTTATAGCATTAAGATAAAATATTTGTTACAGCATATTAGTAACTGTTAAAATAAATTCGTTATTCCAGCGAAAAGTTTAGTTTTATTGCTTTAAAATATCCAACGGGTTAATTTATTTTTAAAATTTGTCTAATAATATAAATTCAAAAATAAATATTACATTTTCATATTTCTATATTAAACTACTGTTATAAATTTCGCTTTAGAAAACCTGAGAGAAAGAGAAATTTTTCTCACGACCTATTGTTGAGATAATTTCAATAAATATTGCATATCATTTATTTGTAACAGACACTTACATGAACATTTAAAAATTAAGAGGAACAAAAACACAAAAAAACAACCCTAATACTTAGTTCCATACACTGGTATGCCTTAGATTTTGTAACCTAAATAGTCCCTTGGTTGGGAAATGAGCAATCTGAAGACACATAAACATTAGACACGTTGCTTTTACGCAGTATGTTCCAGTGTAAACTGTTATTATGGACATGCAAAAAAGAAAGGGATGTAATCTCTCAGACTGTACGACTTGTATTTATTGCCTTCTGAGGGGTCTGGTGACGTCAGGAGGGACATTTGAGGAATTCTAGGGTTATTCGTTATTTATTTAACATTTTTGAGGAGTTGGTTTATTTTTCCAGCCGTCAATTAGATTTCTTGACGGATACTAGCAATATTTAGATCGTCAGTGACTTCCTTTGTGTAACAGGTTGTCGTTAGGATGATCCTGGCGTAATGAATGACTCCCTGGTTTCTTATATCATAACGTTTATCGCTAATTATATAATGTCTATGGATTTTACTGTCAGCCAAACTTTTAATATTAATCGAATTAACGACTAGCGAACTTAAAATTTAGCATAAGGATATGGAAAACTTACTGAGGCAGAACGTTTTCGATCGTACGAGGCGTTCTTAGTCACAATCGTCGTTAACTAATTTAGTAATAATATTATAACAGTTTCTTTTCCGTCACGGGTAATAGTAACGTGTTCTGTGACAGCATGGGCTTTCTTTTCCATCGATATTTGGTTGCAGTAGTGGCATCAGCGTAGAGTGTTATCATATGATCCTATCAAGCACTTGTATTGAGCAGTCAATGAAATTTGAGGAGTAAATCGTTTAAGGATAGCCTAAGCTTAAGTTTCCCAGACGTCCTGTTACCCCAACTATCCTTCTAAACGCTCTAGATTCTCACATTATGGCAGATTAGTAACTAACATGCTACTGTTTGAATATTATTTTTATGAATTTATTTTTTATGATAGTTGTGTCACATATTCAAACATGTAGGTAAGGAAATGTCATCATATGCAAAAGCGTCAAGGGGTGGGTCAGTAGACAGTGTCTGAGTGGACAAACGTCGACGAAGGGATTAATTTCATAGCAAAAGCTAATTTGGAAAATTAAAGGTAGACGATAGACAGTTTTTGATGAAGTAACGTATTTGAAAACGTATAAAAATTGCTTGATTGGACCGAAGGAAAAACCGGATCATTAATGGGTAGAAGTGTTTCACATTTTCATACAAAAAATTTACCAGTCAACAACAAAAAGCCATAGTTTCATTTTTCTTCATTTACCAGAAACACATGGCCTGATGTTAGTAGCACTCACTATTATAAAATGTATTTGGAAAGAGGACGAATGTCAACTTACAATTAACACCTTTAAATCTATGCTACAGGGTAAATGTAATTTTAGAATTTCTTGTGATCAGTTTCTACGGTTGTTGCAACAAAAACCAGACACTAGAAAGAAAATTTACACATCAGAGAAATACACTAATAATTTACCAAGTATATGTAGTTTGTGTACTATCAAAGTATCTAATTTTTATATTTTGTCAGTGTTTCTTTTGCTTCAGTGAACAATGTATTCACAAATTATATATAATAATTAGACTATAATTATATATATTTTCCATGTATTATCTTCCTATGGAGAAAAACACAATACCAAATTAATAAAATTACATTTTTTGTGCCTTATAAACATTATGAGTTTATTAATTTATGACCTATTATTATTACGAATTTGTTTAACGAATATGCGAAAGATGCACCTAGTGACCCTTGCGTCCATGGTGAAATGTGCAAAAGTTGTGCCCAAGTAGCCCCTAACATACCTGCCTTTGGGAGACCCACATTATTTCCTGTATTAATTATGACAACACCCTCTATGATTCCCATCACACTTTCCCGCCCAGGCTTAGGACTGGCTAAGTGATGGACAAACAATTACTCCATTATTTTGGAAAACTAGTTTTCTATTATTTAGGCGTGTTTAAAACCAGCTAAAGGAGTCGTCATTTTTATATTTTTTACTTTTTTAAATTGTAGTATGTCATGGTAATTTCTTTTTATTTTGTAATTCATTCTCATTAATCTCTATTTGTTTTTTGTGATGAACTTAGTACAATTTAGAAATAATGTCGTATTTTTTACCATTCTTCAGTTTGAACATAGTTTAATTTTTGTAACGATGTCAGAATGCAACGCCACGTCCTTATGTCACCAGTTACTTCTTACTTCTTGATCGTTTTATTAATTCTCTCGTTCAGTTTTGTATATGTGCATTCCTTTCTCTTCGCTCCAACGTTTAATTGCATATTTACGTATGCACAGGCTGCATTTTCCGCTTCAGTTTTAAAACAACTAATCAATTCTTTAGTTCGAGGATTAGGTCTGCAAAGGGTGGTGTTCAGTTGGTTGTTCCATCCTTCATTTGGGCCAATCGCTTTGCTGGGGAATTCAATTTCATACTTCCAAAAGCTCACAGAGAGTATTGTCTCGTTTTGATCCTCTAGAAATTTGTTCACCTTATCTATGCAATGTCCATCAGGACCTGAAGTAATATACGTCATTGACGATAAAGCTTGTGGTCCGTATAAAGAGAAGACCTATAACATGAACCACTAGACAGAGCGAGGGTTAAAAGTATAATCTAGGTAATTTCCGGCATTTTCAGGTTTAGTCTAAAGAAAGCAATAGACAAGAAGTTCAAAAGGATGTGGCTAGATCACTTCAAATGACGTCACTTTCTGTGATAGCACTTTTATCCTGTTACCTGAGCGCGCTGTTACCGAAACGGAATGCTGGTTCTACAGACGGATGTGCGTAATGTTTTTTTACATTTAATGATTGACTTGCTCCGGAAATTGTTCCCACGATCTGTGGTCAGGAGTCTCGTCTACTCAGCCCAATGGTTTAACGTGTCTTATCAACAATAATTTTATTATAGGTGTTTTTACTGGACGGTTGTTTCTAGAATCTCTTTGAAGCTATTCGTGGCAAACGGCGGAATCAAGAAAAAGGAAATATGTGAAATTGAAGTTTTTTTAGTTTTTGAAGCTAGTAAAAGTGGCTCGAGTTTTGGAGGGGTTTACTTAAACCAATCTGAATTCTTTCCTTTAGTAATAAAACGAGGTTTTAGTGGAGAACTTTGCTAGATATGATTGTTGACTGCGAATTTTGGCAACTCCTTAAGACTTCCTATTACTAAAACAATACTATTTTGGTTTTGACTGTCCGCCTAAAGCAGGCTGGTAACTTAATCCCCTTCCAGGTTTTTCTAGTTATTTTGAGGCTACGAAGGAAAAAAACTGGTTTATTAAAAACAATTGAGTTTTTGTATGACGTCATTAAGATTTTGAAAAGCTTATTCGTTTTCTATTATGAATCTTTTCTGGCAATAAAGTTGTAAAACTGGGAAAAATATTTGACTTTATTAAAACATATTTTTTCAAAAATTTCTAGTCTATAGCGAAACATGAAAATAGCTGTAAACGTTTGAAATATAAGGATTTTTTTATTACCTGTAAAAATTACTGTTATTAAAGTAGTAATTATAGTTAAATAAAACAAATGTTCGACCCATTACCTTTAAGAACAGTAATAAATCTACGTTTAGTTTGGTATAAGCTCCGCCCCCTCCTCTTGCCAAATTTATACAGCCTAATTGTCACATTGCACACAGATGCTACTGAGCTGATTTCCACGATAGCTCCTATGGTGATTTAAAGGGAATATTTTGTTACCGAGTTTCTTAGCCATTGCAGAGAGCTTGTTAATGGCTGTTATTTGTCCGAAACCAGTCTTAATTATTCAACCTTTTTTAGAATAAACGTTTACATCTCTTTCGTGAAACTTAGAAGTGTTTCTTTAAGTACAAAATTACAGTAAAATGCTGAAAAGTAATTTTCCTTTGATGATATACACAGTTGTTGGAGGTGCAGATACAAATTATTTTATTTGAATCTTTGTGGTAATTTATTTAAATTATATAAAACACATGCATTAGTTTATATTATTTGTTGAATGACATTATCCCGAGGATTTTATTTCAAAATCCTATACAAAACCAAAAGAACAGAAACTCATTTAAAAAAAGGATCTATGTGTAGTCTCAACCATCCCCCTCATCCCGTCTGAGATGCATGTTTCCATGTTGCTTATTAGGGCTCTACATATGGTGCAATTATGCTTTTAGCAAGTTAATTTGGGCACATCCTGATGCGGTCGCAGTGCAAGACCCGTTCGTCCGAGTCAGGAGAATAGATTTCATGAGGCAAGTTGTGTAAAGCTCTTCACATAAAAAGCTAGGTCGGGAAAGATAAATGAATGGAAATGAGCTCAGCCAATCAGGACAGATGTTTGCGTTCGCGACCAGCTGGAGACTGTTTAGAGAACAATGAATTATTCAAAACCACTTTGTCACGTTCCCGAGCAAGAAGGAAGGAAATCTTAAAAAATTTTAAACAAGTAAATTTTAAAAACGTAATAACGGCGACTTATGGGAAGGGAGAAGAGCGTCTAATTTGGGTAACTTTCTCCAGCTTTACTTCATGTGTTCACCCTCTTTCTTTATTTATTCGCTTACAAGCCCCTATGGCAACTGTCTCTAACTAATGTCCTTAAATACCTAGCATTCAGGGCGAGCCTGTCTCAAGATAAATCCAAGCTGGGGATGTGTTATTTCGTCGTTTATAAATATACACTTAATACATACTTACATGCATATACATAAGCTTAAATATACACAGATGTACTTAAATGTAAACATATTTACTTAAATTTTCTCAATACATAATATACACAGATATACTTGAATATACACAAATATGCTTAAATATACACATATAGTTTTATACCTAAATATACACAGATATACTTAAATCTAAACATATACATTTATACTTAAATACACTCAATTGAAACTTGAATATACACGGATATACATATGTATGCCTAAATATACACATACATAACTAAATATACATAGATATAGTCAAATATAAATATACCTAAGTACACCTAACACATACTTAAATATACACAGATATTCTTGAATATACACGTACAAACCTAGATACACAGAAATAGACTTTAATACACAAAATACATACTTACATATTCAAAATATATTTAAATATACACATATATACTTACATATATAAAAAAGTACTTACATATAAACACGTAAATATAAATATACACAGATATACATTCACGTAGGAATAGTTAGTTTAATATACACCGATATATCTAGATATACACAGATGCACGTGAATACACACACAGATACTTAAATATACACAGATACACTTGAAATACACACAGACATACTCACGAATGCACATATATACATAAATATACACAGATATTCTTAAATATGAACCTCTATACTTAAATATACTCAGATATACCTAAATATGTACAGATATACTTGAATATACACAGCTATACTTAAATATACACATATCTACTTACATATACAAAATGTTTAGTTCAACATACACAGACCACCCTTGAATACAGCCAGAAATACTTTAAAATATAAGCAGATATGCCTAAATACACACAAAGATACGGTAATAAACCAAAAGCCAACTATGAGTGTTTGAACGTACTTTGCAGAACTAACCACAAGCCTTATATTAGACCCCTTCTTACCGAACCGTGGTACCAAGACACCCTAACCATTGACTCGGGAGTCACGAGTTTTAATAGGATTCGCTAGTAGTGGTTATAAATGCAGGTGGTTTAACGAAAATTAATAAATTATGCCGTTAAAAAAATTAACAATTTTTACTTATTTTAAAGATTTATGTAGTCACGGATATTTACGTATTTGAGAAACTGTACATATTAGTTTTCATAAGGAAACTTCTCCTTATTTACATATTTCCTTCCTCTTAACTTTCACTCTATAGTAAACCATTACCTTATTTACATATTTACTTTCAGAATTTGCATTAACATTCTGCTAATAATTTACTTTTGTAGTTTAAAGCGATTGTTGTCCGCCCTTTTGCATATTTAAACAGGTTTCATAGAGATGAATGTAAACAGAGATAAATACAGTTGCACAAAGAGTCGAGATAAAGCGGATTAAAAAGGTACATTGTTGGAATATTTATAGAGACAGGTCGCTCACATCTCGCCAGGGATTTTCCCGTTACAATGTGTTAATGTTTTCTCATTAAGCATGCAGCTTTTAATAGCCTCACATTTCCTGAATTTGATATCCCTGAAAATATTTTATACATGCAACTATGTATACGCCAAACTGTTTTAGCTTAGTTTGCGAAGTGAATTTAATAATTAATTAATAGTACTCACGGAATTACAAATAATAACCTATTGATGGAAAAGCGTTTTCTTGACATTAACTGAGATCTGACATATCGGTATGTCAGTAAATTTTAATTACTATGATATCTAATTTTCGACTATAATGTGTTATCTATATTTAGTAATAATTATCACACTGACGATGGTGACGTCATCGAAACGCGTTAAAGCTAATAAATTATTAATTAATTTAAAATATCCATTTATCACATTTTCTCAGTGACTTACTGTGATTAGAATGGGAAACAACATTTAAACCTAATTTATCACAAAATGTAGGCACATCATTTGTGATGTGAAGTATTATTTTCGACCGTTATTAAGCTACAAAATCCAAATTCAGTAATGCTTGAATCCAAAATCCCATTATCAAAACTTTATTCATTTATTTAAGAATCACGTTTTGCTTTGCAAACTGAATTTTAAATCAAAATATTTTTTTAAAATATTATTTTAAATTTTAATGGTTATGATTAAATTTATTTGTTCTTTGTTTAGAACGTGTTGTATTTATTTATATTTAATTTGGTTTTATGAAGCCAAACTATATAAATCCAGTTGTTAACTAGAATAGTTCTGCAAACGTGCAAAGAGGGAGAAGAATAGGTTTCAAAGCAATATTTTTTTATCTATGAAAATACATAACTTCAGAATTATTGTCACTATAAGTCAACCGCCTTTGGTCCGCCGTTACTGGATTTCACGAGCTGCTAGTACTCAAAGATCATTTTCTTTTTATTTGGAAGCGTGTAAATATTTGGAACAGTATTTGACTGCTATGACGTTAAAAAAAAATGTGTTTTACAATTACAAAATCGTTAGTATGTATGACTTATATATTACAAAGAAATAAAATTAACAACTGATGCATTACAGTCTTTGTATTATATAAAACAAAAGCAATATTATATAATGTCTACAATATAACAATATACCCTCCACATATAGGTCTACAAATGTACCCGTGCACTTACCCAATTCTACCGAACATATGTTGTAATATGGTCTCAATCCGTCCGTTGGGTTCTGAGTTATAGTAGGACAAACGTGTTTATATAGGATTTATATTTAATCCTAAGGACACCTAAGGAAGTACTTAAGGAGAAAGTCGAGCAACAAGTGTTTATCTTCAGAGTTGGTTGTGTGTCGGGATAACTTAACCAAAATATCTGCCAGCTTATATTAAGTTATGCCCGTCCCAAGTTTAATGAATGCGGCCCGTTTACTTTACGGCTTTAACTTAAGCACTCCAAGACAGTTTGTTTGCAGTTTTACCAATTTCCTCCTCAGTTATCTTAGTCAGAATTCATGTTAATTTGAATTTTTATGTTTTCGTTAACATATTGTTGAAAATATCTGATTCGTTGCAAACATGAGATTTTAAAATATTTTATA
>JBAIZL010000008.1:13653287-13870787 GCA_036971475.1 Prosapia bicincta
CCAGTGAAATCAATTAAATATTACCCAATTTAATGAAACATATTTGTTTGTATAAATTAATCCGAAAATTTCAAACGGAATATAAAATCAAGAATACATTGAAAAATCTTATACAAAGTATATTTCTAACGTTAAAGAGTTAATAATAGTTACTTTATTTCTTATTTAGTCAATTTAGTTAGGTTTACACTAAAACAAGTCGGACTCTATCCACCACGAGGAATAGCAAGTACTCCTGATTCAACTAACCTCATTATTCAAATTCTTTCAATGACCCTAAATTTCCCCCGTGTTTCTATAATCATACTTTGCAGTTTAAATCATGTAATAAACTTTTTATTAACAGTTTCCTGCTACAGTTCATCGTTCAATAAAATTAGATAAACTGTAGTAAATTTACATAAGTAAAAGAAAATTATGAAACATTTTTTATCATATTACCTGATTTTTTGTTATCACTGGACCTTTGCACCTGTGGCGTTTGTAACAGCTGACGTTTAAATCACCTGACTTTTGTATAAGCTTAGTTTTGAGGAGGTAACGTTTGTAACAGCGGAACTTTGTATCAGCCTACGCTTGTGTCAGCTTACTTTTGTATCAACTTAGTTTTGAGGAGGTAACGTTTGTAACAGCAGAACTTTGTATCAGCCTACGCTTGTGTCAGCTTACTTTTGTATCAACTTAGTTTTGAGGAGGTAACGTTTGTAACAGCGGAACTTTGTATCAGCCTACGCTTGTGTCAGCTTACTTTTGTATCAACTTAGTTTTGAGCAGGTAACGTTTGTAACAGCGGAACTTTGTATCAGCCTACGCTTATGTCAGCTTACTTTTGTATCAACTTAGTTTTGAGCAGGTAACGTTTGTAACAGCGGAACTTTGTATCAGCCTACGCTTGTGTCAGCTTACTTTTGTATCAACTTAGTTTTGAGCAGGTAACGTTTGTAACAGCGGAACTTTGTATCAGCCTACGCTTGTGTCAGCTTACTTTTGTATCAACTTAGTTTTGAGGAGGTAACGTTTGTAACAGCGGAACTTTGTATCAGCCTACGCTTGTGTCAGCTTACTTTTGTATCAACTTAGTTTTGAGGAGGTAACGTTTGTAACAGCAGAACTTTGTATCAGCCTACGCTTGTGTCAGCTTACTTTTGTATCAACTTAGTTTTGAGGAGGTAACGTTTGTAACAGCGGAACTTTGTATCGGCCTTCGCTTGTGTCAGCTTCCTTTTGTATCAGCTGAAGTTTATACGAGGTGACCTTTGTACCACCTGAGATTTTATCATCTGACTTTTAAAACAGCTGATGCATGTAACAGTTGACTTTTATATCAGCTGAATATTGTATTAGCTGTGTGAGCTGATTCTTATACTTCTTGCGTCTGTATCAACTGACGTTTATATTGGCTAGCGTTTGTGAAGTTATAGAGAACGTTTCAACAGTGATGGAACTATATCTTTAGAGTTTCTAAACAACTGTGAGGCTGATCCAGTAAATAGAGTAGAAATTCTTAAGTTTACAATGTATCGCTGAATATATCTGAAAAAAATCAAAATAATTTTGAAAGAAATATAGTTTTTGAAATGTAAGACGAAATCTCGATCAATACTGTTTCAGGCAAGTGTTATATATGGACCCAAACGTTTTTGTATTTGTCTATATAACCTAGAAAGTGCAGAGGAACACTGAAAAATAAAACGTCGCAAGAAGTACTTTGTTACATTACTTTACACATATATAAATGTATAGCCTCACGTTTTTTTATGAAACAGGGCACACAAAAACAATTTTTTTCAAATTCTCTGTTCTCCAAAAAATCCTAAATTTCCTAACGTAAGCTAACCGGTTGATCAATGAACGCTTTCTACCTTGGTTTACAGCACATATTTTTAATTACAGCAGACAAAAACGATATCTTTCCTTTCAAGCATCAAAAATGTAAACTGTCGTTAGTCAACTTAATTTTTTTTAATCTTAAACCCGTCCTAACCAGATTCTTTATCCTAATACTGTAATAATAATAGCTGGCATACTGTCGTGCTCTAGTATTTAAAATAATTTTTATAAATTTGAGAAACAAATATGTTTTATCAATATTATTTGTCAGTCGCAACGCCGAGTTTTAAAATTATTTCGTGTTCCCAAGTAGGCTAAGATTTACATGCGAAGGTGCAAATTTGTTTTGCAATGATCAATATAAACGTCTAGACAACATTCAATTTACCATATGGAGTCTTTGGTTCAGAGTCATCGTGATATATCAGAAAGAATTTTGAAAAGCTGATCGAAATTAATTTCATGACCTTACCTAACCTAAACTAATCCAACTAATTATAACGTAATAATTAGAATAGTAAACAAACTATAAATAGCTCTCTTACTCGGACATATTTTCAGTTTATGCAATATAAATTGTGTTGTGATGATTTATAAAATAAACGTTGTGTTAGCTTTTTTAGAAAATGTGTCTTCATGGTTCTCTTAGTCGAAACGAAATGAAATGTTATAAAATTGTGGTATATCATGTCTTGTTAATTACATTCATTTTCATATAGTCTCTCGACACATTTAACATTTTCTACAATAAAATGCTTGATTCAATATTTTTATTGTGGCTGGAAATATTATTATTGTGATATTTTCGTTTAACAAATGATAATTAGAAATCACTCAGTAATGTGTAAATGATTGTAAAATCTAAAACAAAATACTATATTACGCCTAAAATAACGAAAGGTTGCACATTTTCGTTATTGCTGTTTTTAAAATAAAATTAGTGACTTTTTGAATGGTCTTCATCACTTGATAGTCATTTTTTGTCCTTTACGAGGATTAACCGAGGTATCTTGATTCGCCCAAAGGATACTCCAAGTCTGTTTCACTCTCTCTCTATTGTTTCTCCCCTTTATAACCCTTTCACATTTGAAGGTATAAAAGCTTTTGCTATAATTACGAGATCAAAAGCGAAGTGATTTTTCTTTTAAAAGGATTTTTTAATTGGAACATACCCATAATCATCGTTTATTTGTGTTGAGGGGAAAGTGTTTCAATATTGTGTTCGAGCAAAGGTGGTGGTGGGGGGGGGGTTGTTGCTAAAGCACTCCAAGAAAAAGTAAAAGGAAAGCTTTTAAACTGAGCCTTGGCTCCACGTGTGAAGCGAATATCCAGCAATCAAGCAAAGGGGTTTGAGCTTTTGTAAGTGAAACAGAGACGAAAGGTTTTCATTTTTCTATGACCTCGGAAATATGTTCTTTCAAAATAATTTTATCAATTTAGCCCCTACTTTGTTTCAAAAAGTTTTAAATATCACGGAAAGGGGCTTTTACTGTATCTTGAATATAGAAGCAGAAACGTCTTATAAAACGTATTTTTGAAAGCTATATTATACAAAGCTAAACAGAAACAAACCTTGGGGAAAATATTTTGAATAGTTTTTAAGAAATATTTTTTTAATTTTCGAAACTTTGTCTGCCCTTACGTTTGAAAAAAACCATTAATTAAGAATGTGTTTTTTGTATGGCTTATAAGGAAAGTATCAGGTTATATGGTTTTTATAGACACTCAAGGGTAGAGAAGGGTAACACATTAAATACTCCCAAAACCGTTAATATGGAGGGGGTTAATAATGAAGAGCTTTCGAAATTCTCACGAGTTGAACCCACTCTTTAGAGGCAAACGTGTACACACACACACACACACACACACACACACACACACACACACACACATGCGGAATGTACATAAAGGTTGTGCAAGTACTTGTATCAAAGGGTTTGAATTGTGTATTAATGATAGTTGCACTACTGTGCTCTCCCCTGTTTCTGCACCTGTTATTGTGACAATATTTTCACCATTACTTCCATACTCTAGGTGCAATCGTCGGGGTGAAACTTAATGTTAACATAGATGGTCCAAGCAATTTCAACATTTGAAAATAGAATTAATATACTTACTTACTTCTCAAAATACGGAAATAAATTCTGCCAATTATTTTTGTTACATTAAGCTAAGTTATAAAAATGTAATCTATTTTACAAAAATTTACAATAGACTGAAATTTGCTATATGTTTTCAATTGTAAATTTATCCTCATGTTTTGTTTAAACATAACATAATATATTTAAGTAATAAATTTTAAGTAACAGTCAACCTCTTTAGAGCTTCTAATATTTAAACTAAAACCTAGCAAGGGTAGAGTCTTTATGCGGGGCCGCCAAAAACGAAAATGAAATTATCAACAATAAAGACGTATCTGCATAGCTTCCGCCCTTTGCCAATAATGTTAGAGAACCGTCGCAAAGCACGTGACCTTGCTGTACGTGCGCAGCAAGTTAGGTATTTACATGTGTAGAATATTTTCGTTCCTTTTTGTCCTGTTTGGCAAAACTTGGTTTATTTCAGACCCAATGCCATTTCAGTATATCCTCAGGTTTCCTCTAAGTTTTCCATTCATTTTACCTGTCCTGACTACGGAGGCCGAATGTAATGCGTATAGAGATATTAAATTTACTTTTAAAACTATATTCGTCAATAAAAAAATAAGCATTAAAATAGCAATATCTCTTTACTTTGGTAACTACAAGTTCACAGTTATACTATATATTTTGTATGTTTAAAGGTGATCAGACATTACTACTGCTATCGCCTAGGAAGGTTGGGAGCTTGTAGGACTACAACAGGTAAATAAACTTCTGTTATAAGGCATAAAGGTCGTGGCATGTGTGCAAGATCCCTCACCTGGACTATACCTGGTTTCTACCGGAGTCCCATGAGGTAAAAGCTTAGACAATGGTTTCTACAACATGACCTGTCCTAACCTGAACTAATCTAACCGAACCTGTCCTGACCTAACCTAACTAAACCTACCATGACCTGACATTACTTAACATAAATTGATATCTACCCACTATACGCCCTTTTTTAAGAAGAGGGATAGAGAAAGGAAGATGGAATTAGGTCGGATTATTAAAAGACTCAATTATGACCTTTACGTCCAAGTTTGACAAAAATATTCAGTTATATTTAAACATTGTTAGTAAAAAGTTTAAAGAAAAAGTTTTTAAAGTAAATATTTTGTTAAATTACGAGCAAGAATGTAACTCCAACTGCATTACGCCTATGAATTAAAATAATCCTACTAAATTTTAAAAAAATCTGAAGTTATCATGTAAATTAGAATATATTATAAACGCCCAAGGTCCTTATTCCTTCGCCCTAAATCGCTTACACTTTGACCTTATAATCTAATACACCCTTTTAAAAATATTGACTTTTTTATTAAACAAATTAACGACTTGTGAGCTTACAATTGATTAAAAGATCTTAAAATACTAATAATCTGTGGTACATAATACTTTAGTATTATAATAGACCGAGAGAGAATAATTATTCTTTTGGTTTGTAATTCGAGTTATAAAGTTATGACCACGTACGAAGTTCGATCGCACTAAGCCATCTTCACCAGACTGCTCACTATATACCTAAATGGTTAATTAAAATCTAAATTTTCGCGGACTGTATGGACAATAAAATCAATGAATTTATGTGTGTTTATTTTACAATAATACACTTTACATACAGAAGCTGTCGCTCCTATGGAACTCAAACTGTGTCAGGGCAATGTTGCCAGCTGATTGTGCACACAACACCCTCCCCAAGGAAATAGCAAGGCTCTAGGACATATCGGATTAGTAGTGGTTGTCGCTATGCGCAATGTTAAAAACGTTATTAGCAACAACTGCTCCCTAAAAATAATGTTTTACATCGTATTTTAATACATTAATTTTGTTTAATGCCTTAGTTATGAATTCGCCGCTATTAGGTTATTACCTCTGTTTAGGCTACATTTTATTAGTTTGTAATATTAGATGAATAATACTTTCATAATATATACACTCTTTTACAATGTATCTTGCAGTAATATTATTTTTACTAAGCAACAATGCTACGAGTTTTGTTATCCGACTGAAAATGGTGGAATTGTTTTTGAAACTTACTCCACGAAAGTTTTGCTCTATAGCCATAACATTCTCTCATAACATTGTGATAGTTCTGTCCATTTTGTTTCATGTGGAATTCATGTCAGCTGGCTTCGGTTTTTCATCTTTTTATAATTTTATATCCTTACTTATATAAGGGAGTAAAGCAGAAAATTATGAAGATTAAATTAAATTTGCGTCACTGTCAGTATAAGTTTTCTTTGTATCAGGCATGAGGGACACGTAACCCCACTAAAGTTGTAAAGTATACCAGGACTATTTAAGCTTAACTCAATATAGGTTGATGAGCTTTGATCGGATGTTATTTCTTAAAATCGGAACAGAAACAAAGCCTCGCGAAACACTTGTTGCTACGGTAAGCTACCACGCGTTTCCATAGGTAAAAGAGTGGTTTTGCATAAATATTATCTCCACCATTTATTTCCTGTTTTTTTTTACAAAGACCATAATAAATATAATTTTAATTTATTTAATTACGAAAAAATTATCCTAGTATTCTTTTAATACATAAATATTTGAAATTATATTATGAAATTATTATTTTGTGTACAGTTTATTGCAGCTGTGTTTACAATGTGTTGATTCCTTGACATTGAAAAGTAATTAGATAATTAAATATTATTTGATAGTTTGAGTTGAGTTTATAATTGCTAGTTAAATTTTCTGTTTTTGTCCAGTTTTCTATTAAGATTTAATAGCTTAAACCGGAAAGCCTTGTATCAAAAACTACGATTTCCTAATTTTTTTAATGATGAAACACAAATTTCAATATACGGTTTAAGATTAATGACAGTAAGTAATATACATATTATTATTATTATTATTATTAATACTGTTGTAATAATACATTGTAATAAGCTACATACTTTTACTGTAACTTACATTGGACTAGATGTCATTTCTTACATTCTTTTCCATTCATCTAGTCTCCTATAAAAACATGTATTGCATTTTCGGAAGTTAATAATTTTACATAATTCAAAAACTAAAAATACCACTCAATAAACAATCAGATTCCAGTTCCCCAGGATATCTGAAGGGGGTGGTGGAGACAAACAGTGGAAAATACTCCAACATATGTGTAAATATTTCTATACAACCCCCTACTAGTAAAAACACATAGAAATTATGTTATACCTATTCACGTTTCGACAACAAAAACGTCCTCAGTGGCCTTGTGAGGAAAAAAACATTGAAGAAAACTACTTGTATTTTGAAAATATGTATGAGTAAAAAATAAAGTGCATAGATTGTTGTGATAAATTTTACCGTATTTTTATTCTCCCATATTAGTTATGCATACAAAGCTTTTTCAAAATTATATTTATGTGTGTTGGTCATCATAAAATATAAATATGTTTCACCGTTGTATACCTTTTTAGTATAGGAACTATATGAAAGAATGGAGGTTTATTTGTGTGGCTTACTAGGGATTTAATACACAATATTTTTCTAATGTGATTCAAAAACAAATTTCGTTAAGATTGAGAGTAAAATTGTATTCGTATATAATGGTTTTAGAAATTTAAAGCTTGTTTTAAAAATGACCGAAAATTAAAAAAAAAAACTAATACTTCATAACTTTAAGGGTTCTCTACCCTTGTATCTATTTGTGGGGTAAATGAAATGAATAAATAATTCGATTTTACAAGGTGACGCACATTAACGCATTCCCGAAAAATAAAAATGCAGCACATTTAAAATGAATTTGTTTATTTACTTTATAACTTGGATTATTGTAACAATTTATGAATACCAATTATTATTTTATTCTATAGTCTAATATTGTCTCGTTATTACATGATATGTTGAAAATTATCACCGTCAGCTTGTACACATAAGGTATAGCGTTGTAGCATATTCTGAAACAGACTGGAGTTTCAGAGCTGTAAAGATGCGTATGACGTTCGTGATCGAGATATTTAAGTCTTCAATGGTTTTTGGACTCTGGGGTATACTTTATTCTTCTAATTTTCCCATGAGAAATAATCACACGGAGACAAACCCGGTGATCGCAGTGGCCATAAGCCTGAAGGGATTTTCCCGTTCTCTAAAACGGGTCAGTGCAGCGTGAACGGTGAAACCAAACATCTCGTATTCTGATTGGCTGAGCCCATTTTCATTGATATATCTTTCCAACTTAGATTTTATCTAAAGCTTTTGCACAGATCGGCATTCGGGCCCCTTCAGGTGCCAACCTGTGTTCAGCCCATGATACTAAATATGAGCATAATTGCATCTGTTGTATGCAGACCTTTAATTGACAACAATTAGCAACAATTAAACAGTCGTCTTGGGCTGGAGTGGAATTGGGTGAAATTAGACGTAATGTCTTTTGGCCTTTGTTCTTGTGCTGTCATTGTAGTCACTGATTAGGCTCAGAAGCATCGTAACACACTAAAGAATTTTGTCTGAAGATGAATTCTTTATTTCTTGTGTGGAGTGTTTGTGGCTATAATTGTTAGAAAAGAACGAGTGTAGAAGAATGTTTTGGCTAATGAAGAATTCATATATCTAATACTTTTCTACTAATACTATACATTTTTTTCTTATCTGCTAGTGAAAATAGATTTGTGGGTAAAAACATTTCATTATTATAGTTGTTCTTGTAATATTTATGACGTAAAATAATGAAAGTCAAACTAACGACAAGTAAAATACGAACAAAAAATTCTCCCACTTGAATTTATGCAACACTGTAAGTGACTAATGCAAGTTGAAGAAATAAACGAGAGAGAAAGAAAATCGTTTGACTAAAAACTATAAAACTTTGAAAACAGATTAAGTGTTATCGATACTTTCAAGAAAGGGCAATTAAATTGATATAACACACAATGAGTCTGGCCAAAGTGGCAACAAAAAAAAGTTAAACATGTAAATGAAGGAATGAAATAGAACACTGGTCAGATAGGAGTCTACAATGAGATGTAATACAAGAAATTCTACAGATGTAAAAGGTTGACATTCACATTTAAGAATTTTAACAAAGAGAAAAAATAATCTCTGAATCATAGAAGAGAAGCATATAGTTAAGAAAATAAAAGGAGAAAGGATTAAATTTTAAAAAGCATTGTTTTAATTTTTTCTGTTTTAGTTCGATAAATAGAAAATAAAAAAGTACGATTAATAGAATGTAAAAGTTTATTGATGACTTCTCAAATGGAAAGCAGGCAGTGATGAGCTGTGAAGACACGAGCAATGATATCTTTACGTTACCAAGTAGTAGGTGATATTCTAATCTCGAGAATAGTCTCACCTATTCAAGCACTTTTGGTATATAGTTAGAGACTACTGCACCCCTTGACACCCTTTCTATTGTTTGAACACCTTTTAACAGTTCTGGTAATGACATTAACTTCAATACATTGTTATTTATTATTTGGTAAACATAAACGTTTTTTACAACAAAAATGCAACCTATGATAAAAAAAAAATAATTTCCTCTAAATTAGGAAAACCTATTAAAATAGAGAGAGGGAGCATTGTAGTAGGTTCTCAAAAGTTGAAAATGCTTCTTTTCTTTCCCGGCTCTGAAATTACTCCTCGTAAGAGGGAATGGAGCCATATTCGTGAGGGCATGCGCAAACAAAATTAGCATACTCTTCTTTCCACTCCTTAACTTTTCTTGAAATACGATATAAAGCAAACGAAGAAATAAGTTGAAAATAAATAAGTTTCACTAGGAAAATCCTGTTAGAGACCACTTGAGCAATCATTGTTGGTTATAGCGCAATGTGAACGCGTTTGCAAGAAATGTATCTTTAAACTGCCAGGTTTTATTACTTAATTTAATGAGGGGTTCTACAAGACTGACATATGAAGTAAAAAAAAAATGTTAATAACTATGTTAAATACATAAAAAACACACACACAAATAATATAGAGAAATAATGTGGTAGTCAATGAGACTGGCAGACAGAAGTGAATAATTTTATGAAAGAAAATAGTCAATAGAGGTTTTACTACAGTTAAATAATGTAGTTAATAACAAAAGAATGTAGTTTATAGAAACGTTTTGAGTTTTCACTGAATACAATTTTATTTAACGAATTAAGTTAAAATTGGTTCTTAAAAAACACCCGATCTTGATATTTATTTCAAGATATCAACCATGAAAGAAATTTGTTTTCAAAACTGTTGTACAAATATATATTTTAAACCCTTATAATGAATTATTCGTTAGTAAGATTTATTGAAATATAATTAATAATATTTATTAACAGATAAAAATGACTGACTAGTGAAATTTTTACTCATTAATGAACAGTAAATAAAGTAACATAACCTACGTTTTAAGAAAGGAGTTCCACTATATTACCTATAATAACGTAAGGGTAAGAAGGTTAGGTTAGGTAATGATAAACTTCGTTAAGGTTATTTAGGTTAGGTTGGCTTGGGTTCGATTAGATTAGGCTAGGTAAAGTTATAAAATGGAATATTGTGTGTAATAATCTGTTATCACTTAATTTAAGCAAAAATAGTTGTATACAGCACAGATACACAGCTATATAGCTATCCCAGCGATTGAGGATCTTAAGGTAAAACTTTCCCTAAAAGAAGTATTCATTTGAAAAATGTGATTAAGAAACAATTAGAAATATAGCTCATACATTTCATTATTTCTTTATATTTTGAATTAATATTTTGTTCGTATCGGTTTTTTAATGTTTAAGGTATTTGTTTGATGTGTATTTATACGACAATTATAAATGAATGATTTTTTCCGGAAGCTCACATATATTGTACTCGTTACCTACCCTAATATAACCTTCCCTTTCTAAAATGTATTTTTAACTAAAGTTTATTATTAGTCATTCATGTTGCAATATGAAATGAAAGAAAGACGTGAGCGGAGGGTAGGTACGAACGTCGAATTTGGTTCTCTGATGTGTTTAAGATTGGAACCCATCCTTGGGCTGTAACAAGACAGGTTTAAGGGGATACTCCCGAGTTAGGTAGGGCGAAGAACTGCGCTCCCTTAGAAGTTTACAACTCAGAACCGTGGAGGATCTGATCAAAGTCTACGGAAATCTGAGGGAGTTTTAACACCGGAGGATATTACGAGTTTAGAAAGTAGGTGCTTGGCTATTGCGATGAGCTATACACTAAGCGGATTATAAGATGGGGCGGAAAAAGACTACAGAGGCAGCAGCAAGTGATAGTATTATATTTATCATAAACATAAAATAATGTTTCTTTAGCATTAAGCTACTACAGACGTAAGCTTTATGTACTCAGAAATACCAGAGCGCACAGGTAGAAAGACGAAACGTCTGGAGATAACAACAAACTATTACTCCGTGATCACTGTACGTTTCTACTCACAACAATGCGGCAAACCCTTAGGACCTACATACTTGAAATATATAGAGTTATAACGGGCTTCTTTATAAAACTCAATTATATTTCTACCAAGGGGAAAGTTATTATCTATGTGTACCAGTTAAGAGCAATTTATTTTAAACGCACAAACATGAAACACCAAAGGGTGCACGAGACCTTAAAGATGTTCCCTTTTCAAGTAAACACCTAAAAGTACACGAAATAAATATAAACGTCTAATATAACTATACCTTAATTATTTAGGACTGGTTTCGGACA
This sequence comes from Prosapia bicincta, assembly GCA_036971475.1. Lineage (NCBI taxonomy): Eukaryota > Metazoa > Arthropoda > Insecta > Hemiptera > Cercopidae > Prosapia > Prosapia bicincta. Next base: position 13,664,882 of record JBAIZL010000008.1, read on the forward strand.
AATAACTGCCATTAACAAGCTCTCTGGACAGGTGGAGAAACTCGGTACAAAATATTCCCTTTAGATTACCATAATAGCCTTTGGGGAAATCAGCCCAGTAGCATCTGTGCGCAATGTGACAATTAGGCTGTATAAATTTGGCAAGAGGAGGGGGAGGAGCTTACACCAACCTTAACGTAGATTTAATACTTTCATCAATACCATTTCGTTAGCCTTGTTGAATTATTTATTTAAATATATATTTAACTTGATTTTAAGTATATATTTTAAAAAAAAGTTTTCGTTCCTAAAATTAAACAAACAAAAAACACGTTTTAATGACTATTTCATCACCAAATTAACCCGTCAAGAAAGACAAACTAGAAAGACCCACGCAGATATTATATTAGTAAATTCATAGCACCAATTAAGGAACCATAAAGTTATGATGAACCAAAAAAGAAATTTGTTATCAAATATTTTGTATTCAATATAAGGTCAAATCAAAGACTTTAATGCAGTATAAATTCGAAACTCTATTTAGTAACAGTATTAGAATGAAGAAACAATTTACTCGTATTTTGTTTTCTAGTTCGTTTTATAAAATACTTCATTTAGTTTCACATCGTTTTGATTTATTTATTTCAACAATTCAATATGAAGATCTGTAAGTATTACTAAACGAAATAAAACGTTTAGACATTTTAGAAATTACAAATATATTCAGGAAAACCGTCTTAAAGATATCGTAGATGAAGGACTTTTGTCTTATGAAAGTATTCATCAGTAGGACTAGTTTTATAGATTTATTAATCCATGTAGACTTTCAACCCCATATAAATAAACAGATTTCATATTTTACTATATATATATTTAATAAATTTAAAATATTTCATAAACAAGAATACTTTTAATGAATATATTTATTCAAAGCTATTCGCCGATAAAATAGTATCAGAATCTTCAGGAAAATAATTATCTAATAAAATACTTTTACAAATTCAGAATTTTGTAAAAGTATTTTATTAGATAATTATTTTTCTGAAGATGCTGATACTATTTTATCGGCGAAAAGCTTTGAATAAATATATTCATTAAAAGTATTCTTGTTTATGAAATATTTTTAATTTATTAACTGTATTACAAGAAAACATATCACAATATTTAATATATATATATATATATATATATATATATATATATATATATATATATATATATATATATTCAGACTTCAAAACTACACTAACATAATTTCCTATATGGCAAAAATGTTTTCTTTATGAAACTTTGTTACAGTGGTAGAATTGGATGTTACAGTGGTAGAATAAAGGTTATCTAAATACTTAGAAACCTGCTCGATGTGGATTTTCAGTTTGTTCTCGGCAAAAGATATGTTATTACTGAAGTAATCTTTCTCTGTCAGAAACTATGGAATTCTGTCGGAACCATTGTACAAGATTTATTGCTAGACAGGTGTGATTTCTCAACATGTTTTCTAAGGTTTAAATTCTATAAAAACATTCGATGTCTGTGGCTGAGACGTTTATAAAGTACTGTGTTTAGAAAGCAATTTTCAATATGTTGTTAAATATATTTACATGGTATTAATCGGACCCAAGGGTTTTCTGATCTGCCCTTTGTACAACAATGGAGAGGGGACGGCCGACTACCCTGGCTGTATGTGGGGTTTGGAGGAAAAGGACACAGTAGAGAAAAGGACAAGGCTGCACTGGACGTCACGGAGTCTAATGGTATAACTGCTGTTCTATGGAAGAAGAGGCTATTTAGATGCGTGCTCATTTGGTTTAATTCCTAAACAATTATCAGAAACCTAGTTATAATCGATATTGGCAGTAAGCATTAAAACGGGCGATGCAAAAAGTCTTTAGTAACTCGAAAAATAGAAAGAAATAATGCAGACGTGCGCAAAGTTCTAAAATATGAAAAAAAACAAATGCAACTTCAGGGACAAACTTTATAATATCAAGTATCGTTTGTAAAACAGGGTACTGTGATACACTACATCATAATATAGCAACATTATATCCAATTAGAATACTCTAGCTGGGTATTTATAATACCAAGTAAGATTCTTGTTTAAGTACATAAGTGAAAGTGATAAGTGTATACAAGAAAACAGTGTTGCATAACTTCAAAAATATATATATATATATATATATATATATATATATATATATATATATATATATATATATATGTTTTATAAGAAAACCTTGAGAATACAGAGTTTTTTTTTATTTTCACAACTGGAGTGATTTTCTACTCGGAAACACTTTAAATTTTTGGGCGTCACCACCATTTTTGTTTTCGTGTTGCCCATGTAGGCCTATAATTAATTTACCAATATCAATTACCTCTGTGGTGCCGTTAATATTATCGATTTCTATTTCTTAAGATTTGTATAAGAGTTTAATTATTGTGTATGCGCGCTATATTACATAAGAAAATCTACCCATATTAAGATAGCTTGAACTATAAAATGTAGTTATCTTCAAATTGTGATATATTAACATTACATGGTAAGGTTGGCCTTTGATATAGGAATATTCAAAGCAGACACTGTATCATCGTGTTTGTCTCATGCTTAAATATGCACTGCTGTTTCTACTTGTTCGTGATGACGTCATTTATTACTCTGATTGCAAGATTAATCAAGTAAATGAGAAAAGTGGAAGCAACTAAGAGCAAGACAAATTATTTAAAGATGGCGTCTGGGTGAAATAAAGGGAAGGTGTGTTCCAGTGGAATTAATTTTAAAGTAATGGGAAATTTTAAACATTATTTTTATGTAAAATACACTTCTGGACGAAAATATATTATTTTACACTTCTACATGTCTTGCAATGGCTTGTTTGTTAGATCAGTAAACAAACGTCGATAAAGTATTTCTATGCAAAATCATTCTTGCCATTTCGAGCTCCATGAAGTAGTTACTGGTTAAAACAATACAAACTGGATTCGCCCGCAAACTTATCGTTGCCAAATCGACCACTCTCATCTGGAAACTCTCCAAGACCTACGTCGGGAGGTAACTTCCACATCCTTAGTTGAATTTAATCCTGTCTAGGAATTGTGAGCCACGATTGGATGCAGAGATAAAATCGGTGAGTGAGAAAGATTTAATGATTTTAAATAAAATTTTATAACAGTATCTTGTTTGACAGTTTTATAGTTTTTGTGATAAAATCAAGTTTTAACACTCCATTAAGTTACGCTAGCTGCAATTTATCTGAGATAAGATTGATAAACCCCAGTTAAATTCTCCCTATCTTCCCACTCTTTTCCTCTCTTCTATTTCTATGACCCTCTCTTTCTTCCTCTCTCTCTCTCTCTTTGTCTTTTCATACCGTTCTTTATCTTACGTTAACTCTCTCACTCTGTCCCACTCTACATCTATCTCCTTCTATTTGCTTTTTCCTCCCATACTCCCTTTCCTTCTTTCTCTTTCTGTCTCTAACCATTTCTCTTTATCTATCATTCTCTAACTTCTTCTATCTGTTATCTGTCTCGCACTTTTCTTTCCTTTTTAATCCCTTTTCAGTATTTTTTTCACAATCTCCTTCCCCTTCTTTAGTCTTCCTCATGTGCACTATCTTACATAAGGCGCAAGTTATGCAATACTTTGTATGCAGATGTGTTTCCTGTAAGCTTCGCAGTACTTAAATCTAATGAAATTATAATAGTTATCTTTGGCACCTCATTCTGTGTAAAAACTACATTTAAAAAATTACAATACAAGACTGAAAATCAGAACCTTTTGTATAATTTTATAATGATAATTAATCTGTAAAGTTCTAAGATGTTTAATTTCTTATCTATTTTAAAAACGTGTCTTAAAACATTTTTCACATAATTCTTATGCTAAACACATAATTAAGTTATGAGTGTAATACAATTACATAAACATGATAACCATTGTGTTATCTAAGGACGCTTTCTGTCGAGTACTGGCGCACAAGTCTTTTGATTGCGTATGCGCTTTGCATAACAGAGTAAACCTGCTTGAGTGTAAACAGTAACAATAGCAGAGTTGGCTCAGGGAATGCCCGTTTGTTTGATCCGTTTTGGATGTAAGCATTTACATAGATTTTATTCATTAAATCTTTATTTATAAAAAGTATACACTTCATTCAATTTGAAAAAGAAAATTTTACGACGTTAATTTTATATTATTGTGTCAGTATTTAAGAATAATTAAATTAGGTTTTAAGGCAAACTAGACAACATTTGATTCTGCTTGTCTACTTGTACTATTAATTTATTTTCCTTATAGTTTTAAAACGTCTTAGACATGTATTGCTTTCAGAGAAACAGTCACAATATTAATAATTTCCTGCGTGTCCCATAGTACATACTTTCAGCAAGTCCGTTTATCTCTTGTCTGTAACCTTCACAGTACACGTGATCCTGAGCTTCTTTGCTCGTGTCCATGCGCATGCGAACCATGTCCCTTCATATCCTTGATCAAGGGACCTGCATACAGCGCCCTTAGATGTAAATTTATACCATTGGTATCCCCTTATATTTTGTCTTACAAGAAATAATTCTGATGACGTAATCACTAAAGAACCAAGCGGCCTAATAATAGTGTAAATAGGTCACGACTCAGCAAATACATTTGGTCTAGTGCCGTCTATTATATTAATTAGTTAGGTTTTATGGGAATAAGCTAAACTAAGCAAAGAGCGGCACAGATAGACGGGAGCAACTGGTGGGGTTTGTGTACCAGAATAAACTCTAAATCTTTATATTTTATCCCTGACACGACTATTCTATAATTACGTGACGTGGTACGTTGTAAGCTTTATTCTTTTATGTATGTTTCTGGTTGTGCAATAAATTAATGATATCACGAACATATATTTGTATAGAGTTATACAAAAACATTTCCAAGCACTTTGAAATAAAAGATAAAAGTATGTATACATTTTTTATTGTTGAAAGGCTTTGGAATATCGCTACGGGTAACCAATATTAAAGGTAAATCTACAACAGCACAGTATGTAATACAACAATACATTCTTAAGACAAACATAAAGAGAAATAAAATTAATTAACATAGAAAATAACACAATGTTACGCAAAGGACAAAAAAGTGATGTTTATAATTTTAAAAACGCTATGAAGGCATTGTGAAATGAAATATAAATATGTTACTAACAACTTACACGGACAATCCGGATATCAACGAATTGTCCCGAACATTTCCGAATTTTTAAAGGCCGGTTAAGGCTGTGGTTTTCATCTAAACTTGAGGTTGTTTAGGGCTTATATTTAAATTATTTCTAACGAAACTTACTATAGGTACAGGTATGTGCGATATTTGATTGAGTTATATTACAACGTATGATTTCATACGACAGCTGATTTTATTACTTGTAGTGTTTTGTATTGCATATTAGCTGGAAGTTAAGTCTATGTCTAAGGAAAAATATATTACTCTCTAATACATTAACGCTATATATAGAAGTAATCAATACTATCTTGTTAATGGGTTAAGATTAAATAAGTAAATTTACTAGTGATACTCTATTTAGTAAATTTTTAAGTAAAATTTATAAATTTATGAATATGGTAAATTATAAAATTTAAAATAAATTTATAACATAAAATACGATTATGATACTTCCTATACAGTATGATTTAAATGCCACATTATAAACGAAATTAGAATGTACAAATAATAGATAACGTAAATTGAAATACTAAACACATTTTCAAGGCTATTTCGCGTCTTTATTGAGCTCCTAATGAGTTATTTGATTTTATTAAAAAACAATGTATTTTTTCACTTCGATTGCTTGTCAAACTGCCAAATGTGAATAGGCAGTGTCAGTGAATAGGCAGTAATTTTAGACACCAGATTTTTTTATTGTCGTCAATAATCAATTAATGAACACCTATTTTTACCAGACTACGTGTTTGCCAGTAACAAGACACAATTAGTTCCCGTAACTGGGCTTTTTCTTAGTTCTACGCAGGGTCTTCTTGAAGTACGCGACTCTACTCATATAATGCCATATATAATGCGATAATTCCTTATATAATGTTATATATACTACCATAGATAATGTCATAATTACATATCTAATGTCATAATATCATACATAGTTGAATACAATAATTCCATTCGAATACAAATATATAATGCCATAACAACATATTGCCACAATGCCACATATAGTAAATTAATCCCATATATAATGCTAAAATGTCATATATAATACAATAATCCCATATATAATGCAATAATGAAATATATAGTTAAATAATGGCATTTTTAATGCCGTAATGCCTTATATAATTCAATAATGACACAATGCCACATATATTTTCCTATATACTCTACCAGGGAGCTTTATATCCCTACCTTAAATTTACCTATATTCTTGTTGTAATGTTCCTATATTCCCAACCCTTTCCTACATTCTGTAGGCGATATAACACTGCTGGCTGATCGCAGTAAACCTGCTAAAGGTTGAGAGCCTGCTGTGCAATGCAATACACATCAAACTATAGCCAGCGTGTCTCATTGTTCGAGGGAATCCATGTATTATAATGTTATTTGTAACTCCTGCATTTATTAGAGCGAATAAAAAGTAATTAAAACTGTTTTTGTATGTTAAGATTTGTATTGTTTATTCTTCAGAACAGTCGAGTGATGATATTGGAAAACTGTGCGACTCTAGTTTCTTTCAGTAACACCGATTAAATCTCTGGCACGATAAATTCATTGATACTACAACACAAAATCTGACGCGTTTCTTAATATGTTGCGAGAGGCTCCACAATTATAAATGATCTATATTGCCTCACTTTAATGCAGCCCATTTGCAGATAGTTCTTTTTACATTTTGTCGAGTTGTGTTTCACAGCGTAGAAGTAATGCTCAAGGGTCCTATTCGACGGTTTAACGTTTTTTTTTCAACCCGGGTCTTAGCCCCCAAAACCGCCCAGCCTTCGTGGCAGCCAACCTCTAGCGAGCTACCTCCGTCTCACATGTGGATGCGGTTAGTATCCCTACCGCGAGTGAAGGAAACGGGATTGATTGCCCATGTACCAAGCTCATAAGCTCTTTCCACGGAGAATCATGAGATAGTGAAATGAAACAGTACGGTAAGTGTCGCGCTAAGAGCGGGATGAAAAAACCTGGCAAGAAAGAAACCCTGCCAGGAAATATCTCGCGACAGATCATGCAGAGACCCTTGGGGGCTTGGATCACCTAATGCTAAGGAATAAGGAGGGGTATTACCTTACAAATACCTTGTTAGTGAGTCTATGGCAGGAATGACATGCACCTCTTCTTCTCCTGTCAACTAGAAACTGAAAAGGCATTCAATCAAATTAGTACTTCCGTTGGGGCTAACCTACGGCCCTGGAGATGTGCCCCTGAGTCACCTGGAACATAACTGTGAAGCAGAATTCATTAGTATGTATATTTTATTTTTGGTGTTATGGAGTGAGCTAGGCGGTCAGTAATGACAACGGCCGTCTGTATGTGTTGGGTGGGGTCATATCTACCCAGTGAGGAAATAAGTGTGGATGTTGTATGTGCGTGAGTCTGTTCGTAGAACTTTGTTGCTAAGTGTCGGAGGTGTTGTTTGATGAAAGGCACTTTTAAGTCAGTGTGAATCAGTGTTAATCTTGTACATCTAGGTGCCTTCGTGATTATTCGCAAAACCTTGTTTTGGAATAAATGTCGTCTGCGTGTGCGCGTGTTGCCTGCATAGCCCCAGGCGGGTGATGCGTAAGTGTATGCTGTGCAACATAGATACGTATATAATAGTGGCCGCCCGTAATGAAAGTAGGCTTGTTCCGTTAAGCATAGGATATAGTTGTGTTAATCTAATTGTTGCTTTTTTTAACGTGTTGGTAATGTGTTGGTAATCTGTCGAGTATGACTCCCAGATATTTTACCTGGTTCCCACAGTGAATGTCCTCGCCTAATAGTTTTAGTGGTGTGTTGAGTTGGTGTGTCATACGTTTGGAGAGAAGCAAAGCCTGGCACTTGGCCACGTTCATCCTAACTCTCCAGTAGCTCAGCCATGATTCTAGTACTGTAAGATGGTCCTGTAAATATAAGTGTATTAGATGTAGTTTCCATAACTGAGTGGATAACGCGGTGTCATCTGCAAATATAGCCACTAGTGTGTTGAGTGTTGTCGGTATATCGTTGATGTAGATGTTGAACAATACGGGCCCAATAATTGAGCCCTATGGCCCCTATGGTCCGTAGTGCATATTGAGCTTGATCTATATCAACCCTAAACTTACGGTTGGACAGGTATGAGCTAACTAGGTGTATAAGCCCGTCTGGAAATTCATATTAACGTAGTTTCACTAGCAGCCCGTTGTGCCAGCCCCGGTCAAAGATCTTTTCAATGTCCAGGAAGACTATCCCAGTCGAGCTGTAATTGTTGAAACCCTTGGTTGCATGCTCCTGCTCCACCACTCTCGTCAGCTGATGCGTAGCCGATTGTTTGTCCTAAAGCCAAATTGCTCTGGCCTCAGTATGTTGTGTGTATGGATATGCTTGTTGATACGTTTGAGCAAAATTTTTTCAAATACCTTGCCCATCGTATTCAACAAGCTTATCGGTCTGTATGAATCAAATACGGTTTAACGTCCGTAAGTTCCACACAGCGGCGCATTCTGGTGAGGGGAATCGGTAACAAGCAAGAATATTCCTGTCCAGCAAATCCTAATTACGTTTTGTTCACGAAAGAGTACTTACAGCTGAAAAAGTGTTACTATTGCTGAACCGAAACGCCACAAAGGAAAACCCAGATACAAAATCCATAAATAACTTTCATTTTTATTTTCAGTTTAATAAATATTTCCTAAATACGAAATCACGAAAATTTACCTTTAATGTAACGTCTTTTTAAAAATACTCAAACAAAATTAATAAATTGAGATTAAAAACCATCCGATGAGAGATTTTCTCTCTGAATATCGTTCAATAACTTTTAATAAAGGTAACTTAGCAAATTATTAACGAAAGCCATTGGAACCTTTTATATTGAAATCTCGTCTCCAAATGTTTCCGCAAACGCCACGGTGTTGTTTTTGCGAATATTTAAAGCGATGGGATATTAGTAACAAAAGCCTCACTTGTTAAAATAAATTCCAAATATATGAGCTCTACAAGAGCGGGAAGCGAATCTAAACTTATCTTGCCTCTCATTTTGTATATTTTAATTAAAACCTCAAGTCTACATGTGTTTGAAAATGCAAAAACTACGAGATAAAACTTGTAATATTATATTTCTATATAAAACATAACATAATCGCATTGGAGCATTTACGGTTACAAATTTTAAATAGTTATGATTGCATGAATCTATTCATAGATAACGTGCTATAAAACTCTCCCGCAATATGAAAGTGGATTATTCTTATTATTTTCTCAAATTACTTTTATTTCACAATGTTTTTAAAGTTATATAATTCTATTTACCTTCTGGCTTGTTGTTCTATCATATGGGCCCTGCAGAGCCTATATAATAGGAAGAGGAAAATGAAATTTTTGAACCATCAGGATAATAGTATGGTGCAATAGCAATAGGTCTATGGCCATCTTTCTATTTCATTTTTAGTGTACAATATATTTACTGTTTCAATTCTTAGCGATAAAAACAGCAGCCGCAGAACTAAACAAAATAGCCCCTACACAGGCAGTTTTCTTCGTCGATTCACAAGCGGCTATCCGTAACATATCGCGCAATACAGATACAGACTGCAAAAGAACAATGGAGACAAGAAAAGCCCTGGAACACCTGGCGAATGGGGGTTGGCTTATAGCTTTACAATGGATCGCAAGCCATGTTGGCATCTATGAAAATGAGAGGGCAGACTTTCTGGCCAAAAAAGGCACATCCATGGCACAACCAATATGCATGCCTTCGCTGCAAAGCCCTCATCAATGCAACTATCGACCGGGCCAGCAAACTACACCTCACACAGCAATCAGCAAGAAGAAAATGTTAAAACCTAGTCAGCACAGGGCCCATCGACCACAGACTTCCACGAGCTGCAGGCGTTGCAAAGTTCAGAATGCAAACCGGCCATGACTACCTGGCCGCCCATCTACATCGCATCGGTGTGCTCCCAACACCAGAATGCCCTCTCTGTGGACACGATACGATGGATACAGATTATCTGATGAAGTGCAGCGCGCTCGAAGATTCCGGAGATGATGATGACCCACTGGTTCGACTATACTGGTCAGCGCGTCACCAAATGGCTCAACAGCCAAGGGTGGGCGTTGGCTAGTAAGTAAGAAGTATTTGCGATAAAAGTGTATTTTATTTAGACTTTAATGATTATTGCGTTACCAACACTGCCATAAAAAAGTTAATATTTTGAAAGCTTTGATCATCATTAGTTCTTTTGTGAATAAGATTTTTATTTTATTTATTCAGGGATTAACTTCGAAGGTTTCGTTAATCCATCGATTGCTATTATACTTTACGATAATATGTAGTAAATAAAATCCTCGATTATTCGTGCTCCGATTAACCGAGTCCCGGATTAACCGAAATAGTCGACGAAATATAAAGTGCCTATGTACGTTTGGCCTTCGTCATGCTCTTTGAACAATGACGTAAAGATATGTTTATAATTTATGAATTTTGTACATTTTGTACTTTAATTTACCTCATTTTTCCTTTTATAATACATTTCTTACATCTTTGACCATTTCCCCATCTATTTCACCAATTTAATGTGGGTTTACTTATCAATTTTCGAAATACTCCCTGCTATCCGAGCTTTCGATTAAGCGAGATAGCCTCGATCCGTATCGTAACCTACAGCGAAAGATAAAAGTGTTGTCCGTATTTTAGTTAGCCACATGCCCAACCCTAAAATTATTTGGAAAAATTAGTGAAGAGAATTACAAATTTATTATTATAAATACAGAAACTGGTTAAAAATATTCGCCATAAATCAATTATTATAAAGAAAAGGAAATAATAATAAACGACTATTTATCACGAAGTACTTTATTTACATTCGGTAGAACAATTTATTTTTTAAAATTACTGGTTTATTATTAACATTTATTATTTGAGAAATAATTCCTTACTCGCATACAAAATGTTTTTGTCATATAAATATTGAAATTAAAGGGTTACGAAAAATACAATATTATAATAAAAGAAATAATAGTGAGACTGCGACGATTAGATCAGGATGGAGGTTCTTTGCAATGCAAGTGATACATTGGGGTTCCATTACTTCCTAAATCCTACTTCTTCTTGTGTTTTCTTAACTTTCGAAAGTTATAATACTATATAAAACAATTGCATTTGTAACAGATCGGATTAGCAACAGGTTCCCGGAATAACTTGCGAGGTTTAGAAAATTTAGAACATCTTACTGCGTGGAAAAGTTGTATATCTGTCTGCGTGGCATCCCGGCATTGAAGTTGATTTTTAGAATAATTTCTGTTTTCTTCTTATTTCGATGCTACACTATTGATTTTTTTTTTTTATTCGATCTACCTAACATATTCTTAACACTATACCAGAGGCCTACATATTTAAGGTTCTAGTTTTTTTCAAAAGTATCAGCCTATCATTGCAATATTTTGCCAACGAGTAAAAAGTAAAAGGTTTTTGATAAAAAAATGTATCTTTTCCACATCTGATTTCTAGTAATATAATTTTTTTTCCGTTGAATGATGTTAATTTGTTAATAAATATTCTTGTCGTTTTACATCGTGTCCCAAATGTGTGATGTTGTTCTTCTGATTGTGGTTTTTCTAGCTAAGTAGTAATACATAAATCTCATAAATACGAGACATCTCGTAATTATGACTGCGTAAATCTATTCATGGATGACGAGTGGTTGAACTCTCCTGTGATTAAAAGCGCATTATTCTTCTTATATTGTATAAATGTTTTTATTTCTGGAGATGCTGGGATTAAAGTTTTCTGTTTATCGCAGCGTCTTGAAAACATTTCGTTATAAACAAAGTGAATTAAAATATATTTATTTAACATTTATGTACATATAAATTACATATAGATTTATATATGTATAGACTACAAACTACAGTAACATTACAAATACTATGTTAAACGAAAGGGTAGCTGAACGAACTGATTTTTGTTCTTAGTTATGCTCCAGTTAATAAACACCTTCACAACAGAAAAATACAAACAAAGAAACACTAATTCATCACACACTTTTATAGCCCAAATTAGGGTAGCTGCAAACAAAATACGACTTGCATTGGCCCAAGTTGAGAGCATAAAAGAACAAAACTGTTTAAGGTCTCTAACATCCTAGACACACAAGCTGCCCTTCACTCTTACAACCAGCAACAAACAGTAGGTCATTACGTCCTTCATACAGTAGTTATCTTTTCTTATTTCTCCTCTTACACATTGTTGCAACGGTTTGGCATTAGCCTGTGTTTCCGATAGAAGGAAGTTAATAGTCGCAACAGCTTAGAAAACACTTTAAAACGTAAAAATCTCCTTATATTAACGCATTTCCTATTCTTGTGGTATTCGTATAAACCAAGGCCACATCTACAGGAACATTAGACCCAGGCTTTGAGTATACGTGAGAAAACTCCATTAGTATCTCTGAATCTCATAAAGTTTTACTGTAGCCATAAACCAACTCAATAAAATGCATCCAGAGTGTCTAACCTTTCTATAAAATCTCAAAAGCCACCTATATGGTTGTATGACACATTTGTACACTACATTTACACTAGTAATATTTCTAAAATCTTAGTAATTTTAACTCTGCGGTAAGGAACCTGTGATAATATTATAACATCTTTACCAAAAGAATATCCAACTTGATGAAATGATAATTTATGTTATTTAACTTAAATAAGGCAAAATGTTTTCGATTGTCGTAATAGCTCTTCGACATTGTATAGACTGATAGTGGTCAGAAACCGCCTAAAAGGATGGAAAACCTTGTTGTTCTTAATTTCACTTAATATGTTTCTTTTTGTCAAATGACATACTTGTGAGATGAATATAACAATATACATGCATTTATTTCTGTAAAAACATCTAGTATTTATATATTGTATAAATAATATATTTAAGCTATAAATAATATAGCTTACTCTACCAGTCTGCCAGTCTCTGCCCTAATCTCTGGCTAACTACTCTAGTCATCTCAACTCACCTAACCTCATTGACCCCCTCCTTGTCGACAAGAAAGTAATGGTTTACCCCTTGACTACGAACCATTGTTCGAAACCTGTATCTTAAGGAATAAACCTCTCAGGGGAACTAACTCCTGAATTTTTTACAAACACCAATTAGCCTCCTATAGACTTTTAACCTCCTTTTGAGGTAGGGAAATCTTTGAGAGACACTTTCGACTTAAAGACGACAATTCGATACTCATTGAATTTATTTTATCACATTTTTTATTATAAATAATTTTTTTATTTAAATAAAAAACACAGCTAATTGAAATATATATTTTTTTAATTTGACATTTGAATTTATTATTAAATAGTCTATGCACTTTTACAGGATTTTGTATCTTATGTTTTATCCAACCTGAAATTACAGTTAACCTGCCTATCTTGTTTCAGGTTAATAGTGTAGAATATGTATACTTATTAAGTCTAAATTATTATTGACAATTGAAACACTCACACACACACACATACACCCATATATATATATATATATATATATATATATATATATATATATATATATATATATATATTCTTGATGTTTTACGTTATACATTGTTTTTCCGCTGCACTGACTTTATGAAGTTAATATATTACTATTGTAAGTAATTTTATCCACCATTAAGTGCAATGATTTTACCTTGAGTGAAGAGGCACCTTTCGGTCACTTGACTATTGTCGAATCACTGAAAGGCGCCTCATCACACAAGGTAAAATCATTGCACTTAATGGTGGATAAAATTACTTACAATAGTAATATATTAGCTTCATATATATATATATTCTTGATGTTTTACGTTATACATTGTTTTTCCGTTGCACTGACTTTATGAAGTTAATATATTACTATTGTAAGTAATTTTATCCACCATTAAGTGCAATGATTTTACCTTGTGTGATGAGGCACCTTTCGGTCACTTGACCATTGTCGAATCACTGAAAGGCACCTCATCACACAAGGTAAAATCATTGCACTTAATGGTGGATAAAATTACTTACAATAGTAATATATTAACTTCATATATATATATATATATATATATATATATATATATATATATATATCCTATTCTTTCCTGGTAATATCAAAAACCTAAAGTTCGTAGTATATTCTAACATTTAACCAATTAACATTATCTTCATTAATTTTGCCTATAATTTTGTTTATCAAGGTTAAACTTTAAATACCTCATTATCTTGTTAATAATTAACCATTTTAAGTTTCTAGTTTAATATCTAGTTACAGTAGGCTATGCATTTTATTACAAACTTCATTTAATTCACTCATTTTACCAATTATCTGTAATTGTCAATAGATGATTTCTATTAGTTATTTAAGAATAAAGCCAAATCGGATATTTCATTTTACCTTATAAAATTAGACCTACTTCCCATTTCAGGCCAATGGTTGAATGGAAAGTCAATTTAGCATATTTATAAGTTAATTTAGGTCATCTAAGAGACGTTTATCTCCCTTAGGCTATTCAATTTTACTTTAATTTTGGCTTGAAATTAATATATTTCGAAATAAAAATTTATGAAAAAAAATATAGATTGTTTATATAACCTTGTACAGCAAAAACGAGAAGTATCTTCCAAAACTGGTAGGTTGTTGGGTATTGTCCATATCTTTCTTGAAGTGCCGATGTCTCTTCACTGCATGGCGACTGTGAAATCCTCTAAGTCCGGCGTTTAGGAATTTTCTTGGTCGAGATGATGTTATAAGGATGTTTGGGCATCTGCCCAAATATCTCTACACTTCCATATCACATCGAAGCACTATTTACTGTTGCATTATAACTTATTAGAAGAAGTTAAAACACGACTGCTCGTTATGGCGGTTGGGACGCTTTTCTTCCTTGTTACCTCAACGAAGCACGCTTTCTTCTCTAAAAACCAAACTGTCTATGTCATACTTGCATTTTGGATTTTCGCCCAATGCGAACTCTGATGTCATGGTAATCGTCTGTTATTTTTTTAATCTCGACCCAATTTGTTTGTATTTGCTTAACTGATTTCTTCTCGATTTCTTTAATGCAATGTCTAAATTTAATTTCATTTTAATAATTTATTTGTCTACATTTCTTCCAATTTATTTAATTTACTGTTCTTTTTCACATATAACATTAAATAGCAGCGCTATTTACTCAGTGTGGCAAAAACTTATAAAAAATCTCTTTCCGCGTATTTTAAGGGAATCAAATATATTTTTATTCCTAACCTAAATTCAATGTCATACAATTTTAGATTATGATTATATTTTGCACATTTTAAGAATTTCAATTTTTCCTAGCTAGCTCTAAGTTACTCTCCTTACATTTATTTTTCTAATATTAACTATTCTGTATTATATTTGGTTACCATTTATGTATTATTAGGCATTTTGGCCTGGTTCCAATTACTGTTCTATAAGCACATTATTAGATTACAGTTTTGTTTAATATATCTTATAAATTACAATTTGTTCTTTCTATATCTAAATTACTCTGTCTACTCTTTCTTAGCCTATTATTTACTAGTCTGTAGTGTGTTTAGTCCAAATCTAATTAACATTAGGCACTTTGGCCCGGTTCCAAAAACTACCCTTTTACCATTCAATTTACCCCGGTCGATTAGGCTTTGGCCAATTTAGGGTTATATTTGTTTATAAAAAATTTTACACTCACAGTTTGTCTATTTCAGTGCTAAGTAAATCTGTTTACATGTCTTTTTCTTATATTTATTATTTTGTATATCATTGATTTAAAATAATTTTAATATTAGACACTTTGGCCTGGTTACATATTCTGTACTGTTACCATACTTCATACATCGGTCATTTTGGCCGTTGTATAACGTAAATTATTATTCATTAGTATATCGTATCGATATTAAATCACGAAAATCATATATGAGAATTGTTTACTGGTGTATTGGTGTAGCTGTGGTCAATGGGTGGTTGCTGTATAGAAGGAAACAGGAATTGCAACATGAACGAGTAGCATTTACTTTAGTTCAGTTCCAGGCTAATATAGCTAAAGCTTTGACGCATGCAGGTAAAATTATTCAAAAGAAAAGAGGACGACCCAGCAGTGATTCTCAGCCAAGACCATCAACCAAGAAAGCTGTTTCAGTGCGACCAATTCCAGACGTACAGTTTGATAATGTTGGACATCTACCAAACGTTTTGGAAAAGCAAGGGAGGTGTAAAAACTGTAAAAATGGATTTACTCATGTTCTTTGCATCAAATGCAATATGAACTTGTGCCTGACTGCAAAACGAAACTGTTTTTTATCTTTTCATTCAAAGTAAAAACTAATGTCATAAAACTATTTTTTAAATTGTAAATATTCTTTTTTATTAATTTAATTAAAAGTCAAAATTTGATCAAATAATAATTTAGGCTAGTAAATTCAATAGTGAACTAATTTATCAAAACAGTGTAATTTTATAAAGAAATAAACATAAGTAATTCATAAAAAACATATGATTTTAACATTCCTATAATACACTAACAATTCCAATATTACTAACAATTATTTATTACAGAAATTAAGATATTCTTATTAAATAACAATGATTTGGGTTTTGAAAGCATGTATCAGTTTTTATATTAATAATAATTATGCTTCATACGAAAAAGAGAAATTGGGTATCCAAGTTGCACTATATACTCTCACACACCCATCAACAGCCAATGTGGTTTAAAAACAACATTTCCCAAATTTTCCAAAATTGGGGTAATTTTTGAAAAATGCTTATTTATTACAATTATTAGAAGGTAAGAATAACATTTTTGTAAGAAAATAATTTTTTAAAAGATTTAATTAAAATTTGGTTTAGAAAGGGTTAAATTTACATTGTGTGTTTATTTGAATCAATACACTGATCGAAAAAACGAAAGAAATAATATGTTAAACAATGCGAAGTTATTTTATGGATAGTTTAAGGCTACGCACCCAATAATCCTGATTATTACAATCACCCGAATAGCATTACAATATCGTTAGGGTGGATGCTTTGAAGTGCACCTTTACCTAATGCGCACCTCTATATACATGCACACCGCTAAAGGCCTGAATGCAAATACGCCATTTACCTTCCCCTTTGTAAGTAACTACTGACACGTGTAACTTACCGAGCGGTGCAGAGGAGGTACCTAGTCTATTTCCTTTTCTCAATTATCCAAGGACTTTAGAAACACTAATTTCGTACAAACTGATTCATGATGTTTCCATGCAATAAGAAAAATATAAACAGTCTCTTAAATTATGCAAAACCTTAGATTTATGATTTTATCATTCAAAAACAATATGTGTATATATATATAAATATAAAATACGTTTTCTTGTTTAATAATTTAAAACAACATAGGCTATTCAAATACAAGAATATAAATTAATAAATATTCTTGTATTTGAATAACCTATGTTGCTTTAATATATATATATATATATATATATATATATATATATATATATATATATATATATATATATATTGTAGCTTTGCAACACTGTTTTCTTGTATTCACTTATCACTTTAACTATATGTACTTAAACAAGAATCTTACCTGGTATTTATGCGAGTTAACTTTCAAAGATTGGTCGTATCTCCATCATCGGGCATCACTGACCAGGGGTTGTAGTATACTACGAGCTGTGTGGAATTCCCGTTGTCATAAGGTGTGGTGTACCGTTATGTTCTATTTTCGGATTCACTGGACTGTGCGAGTCTTTTAAGTTTATCTTGGGGTTAATTTTGTCTATTAGGTTGAATAATTTATCGTTTTTTTAATTTTATTTTTTATGTTTTCGTTTATGATATTATTTTTATGTTTATAAATTTGTAATTTGCCCAGATTGTCATTTTGAGGCCTTTATGTACTTTGTTTTATTAGGTGCACGTTTTTTAATGTTGGGAATGTGTGTTTGTTTTTGATGGCGTGTGTAGCTAAGTTTGAGTTATAAATTTCAGGTTTGATGTATGCATTGAGGCTTCTTGATATCTTTCTTTTAATTTATTTTTTGTTTGGCCTATGTATATTTTATTACAGTCTGGGCATTCGATTTTGTATATTCCGTTATTAAGTGTGGGGCGTATTGTTTCGGTTGGTTTATTTTATTGATTATGTTTGCTGTGTTTTTGTAGGCTATGTTAATATTATTATTTTTTAGAGTTTTAGTTATTCCTTTTATATTGTATCCTGTGTATGTGAATGTGGCATATTTTGTTGTTGTTTGTTGTTCGATTTTAGGTTGTTTTAATTTATTTAATATTTTTAATTCTAATTTATCTATAGTTTTTTTTATTGTATCCATTTTTTTGGGCTATTTGATATATTATTTGTTTTTTTTTACTTTTTCTTCATTTTTTAGAGGCAGTTTTAGCATTCTGTATAATAGTGAGTTGTAAGCAGCCATTGTATGTTGTGGGGGACGGTTAAAGGGGTTTGGTATTGTATTAATGGTTTGTGTGGGTTTCCTATAAATTGAGTATTCAACGTTACTTGTATTTCTGGTTAGTTTAATTTATTAATAAATAATATTCGAGCTGGCTTGTGAGTGAAAGTTATAATTAAAGAATAAAAATACGGCACAACTCACAAATATAAAATGTTTATATTTCATAGGCGTTTCAACGACTAATTTGTCGTCATCCTCAGTGAAGATACACAAATCAAATTAACTAAAAATAAATATATATTAAACATAACCTATAAGGTTTTATCTAATAGGTTAATTAATAAAACTTTATAGGTTATGTTTAATATATATATTTTCACTGAGGATGACGACAAATTAGTCGTTGAAACGCGTATGAAATAAAAACATTTTATATTTGTGAGTTGTACCATATTTTTATTCTTTAATTATAGTTTAATTTATTGTTTATTTCTTCCTCCATGCTGAATTTCATTTTTGGGTGTAAGATGTTGATTTCATTTAGGATGATATATATATATATATATATATATATATATATATATATATATATATATATATATATATATATGTGTGTGTGTGTGTGTGTGTGTGTGTGTGTGTGTGTGTGATGAATAGTTATTATTATTTAGTACATACATTATATATATATATATATATATATGCTGATACGTATTCCTTTACGGATGGAAAAATATGATGAATAGTTACTATCTGGAGTACATCCGTTCTTTCTGCAGTCCATAAATTCGCAGTTCCGTCGTTTCGCTAGAATCTCATCCAGCATTGACGAGGTGAACCCAACAACAGTAGAAGCAACAACTTTTACTGAAGTTCTGAACTTATCTAGAAGTTGTTGCTTCTACTTTAATTGGGTTCACCTCGTCAATGCTGGATGAGATTCTAGTGAAACGTCGTAGCTGCGAATTTATGGACTGCAGAATGAACGGATGTACTCCAGATAATAACTATTCACCATATTTTTCCATCCGTGAAGGAATACATATCAGTATGTATACACACACACACACACACACACACACACACACACACACACACACACACACACACACACACACACACACACACACACACACACACACACACACACACACACACACACATATATATATATATATATATATATTTATAGTCTCAAATTATATAAGCTGTGAACAAGAGTAATGGTTAAAAAAACCAACATCAACTCAGAATCAATTTTTTTCATACGCATTTCAACAACAAACTCACCATCATCAGGGGACATACTTACACAAATACTAAATTATTTTCAGTTATAATAAGGATTAATTGTATTTATACACAATGAAAGTAATGTAATTATCATTGAGACAATAAATTATTGATGACGAGTAGGCGTTCGCGATTATTTAATCAGTGTTATTTTGGAAAGGCACGATAATTGTACTTTATTACGGGCAATGTAACATTCAAGGCACTATGTCTTAACCTCGCATTATTGGCCAAGGTTTGTAACGTATAGCAAGTAATATATACGGTAACGTTTTACAACGGGTCATATGTTAAATGTTACGTTAATTCTTTCATGTAGGCTATATCGTAAGCTTGACTATTGCTATAAAGTGACATTTTTTGTTCAGAAAGTCACGCGTTGTTATATCTTAACAACGCGCCGTTTTTACTTCTTCTCGCTCAACCAAACCTACTTTCTTATCCAGTTCATATTTCGTTGTAAAATTGAAAATGATCGCTTTTAAAACGCTAATAAATGAATGTTTTTGTTTTGTCATGCATCTTTTATAGTTTTACTCGTCTTCAATAGTGTTTGGCAAGAAAAATCAGTTTCATCACTATTGCTGTTTTTACTTTAAATAAATAAAACCTCCTAACAACAAAAACGTTTTTTAAAGCCATATTTATTAAAAACTATTGTTCTCAGTCATTTTTGTAAAAGTTTCCTCTGAAGATGATTGCTGTGAATCGAAATATACATAAAGTTGTAAATAAAATATTTGAGTAGTTAAGAGGTTTTATTTATTTGTAACTAATTCGACACCACAGTTGCTCCAAGTTGTTATATTACATTATATATTGATTGTATAGTAATACAATATAGAAGCAACATGGATAAACAAAACGGACTGAAAAGAAATGCCAGCTTCAAGGAAAACATTTATACAAGACTCGACTGATCGAGGAAAAGTAAAATAGGATCAAAACATTGATTGTTTGTCCAAGGGGAAACAAGTCTTTCTGTGGGGAAGAGTTACATTTATTTCGAGCAATGAAGTGCTTCTTAAGTGTTACACGCAATAAAACACCAATGTTCCGAAAGTTGGGAAACTTATTGTGTCGTTATTCTCTAAATATACTTGACTGAGCAGCGAAGGATTACTCCATGGGAGAACACAGACATTTCACATTCGCTATCGGGGTTTTACTTATGGTTAAAACTCATTTGTGAAAATATTTAAGGGATGGCTTTTCTGCACTCAAATTTACCAAATCCTTTTTGATTACAAACGTATAGATAACATATTCCCAAGGTCGATTAAGAATTAGGATTAGAAATTCTAAAAATGACGATTTTAACCTTAGCCTATATTTAATTAGTCTACATTTTAAACTTAAAGCGTTATTTAAAACAATAAAGCTATTTCGAAACCTTTAAAAATATAGAAAATAACCTCCTAGCAGTCATGGTGTTAAGAACACACATCACAACGTTTCTCGGTTTTGAATTATAGTGAGCAAGTGTAATTAGACTAATTTGTTTTACGGTCAAAAAAAGAGGTTCAGGAATAGAACCCTTCTGGAGAAATTTGAACCAGGAGAAATGTGAGGCTGGGCTGTATGCTTTCGCCGATTCTCTTACTCTTACTACACATACACAGTAAGCATGGTGACATACCAGCTGACATACATTAAAATAAATGGCGTGGCGATAGACAAGTAGAGCTTTAGGAAGATACTCTTCTTGAACACCAATATGAGGTATTTAATAAAGTAGGAACTGGGAAAGAATACAACTCGTCGTCGAATATTGAGTTTATATTCATACCAAGGGGATACATATTCTGAGGGGTATTTAGACAAACGAAAGCCCGATTGCAAGAGTTAAGGGTGAATTTATAACTCAAAATAATATCTCAGACGAAATTAGAAGAAGAATGGGGAAAGTGAGAGTACAGTTTACTAAAATAAAGGAAATTCTGTGTGAGACGGATCTGAGTTTGTTACGTAAAGCCCATTTATCTAGGTGGTATGTACTGTTGTTGTAGGTCTGTGGAGTGGAGTCTAGGACGTTATGGAGGTCGGATATAAAGGGAATTCTTTGTGAGACGGATCTGAGTTTGTTACGTAAAGCCCATTTATCTAGGTGGTATGTACTGTTGTTGTAGGTCTGTGGAGTGGAGTCTAGGGCGTTATGGAGGTCTGTGTGAGACGGATCTGAGTTTGTTACATAAAGCCCATTTATCTAGGTGGTATGTACTGTTGTTGTAGGTCTGTGGAGTGGAGTCTAGGGCGTTATGGAGGTCGGATATAAAGGGAATTCTGTGTGAGACGGATCTGAGTTTGTTACGTAAAGCCCATTTATCTAGGTGGTATGTACTGTTGTTGTAGGTCTGTGGAGTGGAGTCTAGGGCGTTATGTAGGTAGGATATAAAGGGAATTCTGTGGGAGAAGGATCTGAGTTTGATACGTAAAGCCCATTTATCTAGGCGGTATGTACTGTTGTTGTAGGTCTGTGGAGTGGAGTCTAGGGCGTTATGGAGGTCGGATATAAGGGGAATTCTGTGTGGGACGGATCTGAGTTTGTTACGTAAAGCCCATTTATCTAGGCGGTATGTACTGTTGTTGTAGGTCTGTGGAGTGGAGACTAGGGCGTTATGGAGGTCGAATATAAAGGGATTCTGTGTGAGTTTGTAACGTAAAGCCCATTTATCTAGGTGGTATGTACTGTTGTTGTAGGTCTGTGGAGTGGAGTCTAGGGCGTTATGGAGGTCGGATATAAAGGGAACTCTGTGAGAGAAGGATCTGAGTTTGTAACGTAAAGCCCATTTATCTAGGTGGAATGTACTGTTGTTGTAGGTCTGTGGAGTGGAGTCTAGGGCGTTATGGAGGTCTGTGTGAGACGGATCTGAGTTTGTTACGTAAAGCCCATTTATCTAGGTGGTATGTACTGTTGTTTCAGGTCTGTGGAGTGGAGTCTAGGGCGTTATGGAGGTCGGATATAAAAGGAATTCTGTGTGAAACGGATCTGAGTGTGTTACGTAAAGCACGTTTATCTAGGTGGTATGTACTGTTGTTGCATGTCTGTGAAGGGGAGTCTAGGGCGTTATGGAGGTCGGATATAAAGGGAATTCTGTGTGAGACGGATCTGAGTTTGTAACGGAAAGCCAATTTATCTAGGCGGTATGTACTGTTGTTACAGGTCTGTGGAGTGGAGTCTAGGGCGTTATGGAGGTCGGATATAAAGGGAATTCTGTGTGAGACGGATCTGAGTTTGTAACGTAAAGCCCATTTATCTAGGTGGAATGTACTGTTGTTGTAGGTCTGTGGAGTGGAGTCTAGGGCGTTATGGAGGTCTGTGTGAGACGGATCTGAGTTTGTTACGTAAAGCCCATTTAGCTAGGTGGTATGTACTGTTGTTTCAGGTCTGTGGAGTGGAGTCTATGGCGTTATGGAGGTCGGATATAAAGGGAATTCTGTGTGAAACGGATCTGAGTGTGTTACGTAAAGCACGTTTATCTAGGTGGTATGTACTGTTGTTGCATGTCAGTGAAGGGGAGTCTAGGGCGTTATGGAGGTCGGATATAAAGGGAATTCTGTGTGAGACGGATCTGAGTTTGTAACGTAAAGCCAATTTATCTAGGCGGTATGTACTGTTGTTACACGTCTGTGGAGTGGAGTCTAGGACGTTATGGAGGTCGGATATAAAAGGAATTCTTTGTGAGACGGATCTGAGTTTGTTACGTAAAGCCCATTTATCTAGGTGGTATGTACTGTTGTTGTAGGTCTGTGGAGTGGAGTCTAGGGCGTTATGGAGGTCTGTGTGAGAAGGATCTGAGTTTGTTACGTAAAGCCCATTTATCTAGGTGGTATGTACTATTGTTGTAGGTCTGTGGAGTGGAGTCTAGGACGTTATGGAGGTCGGATATAAAGGGAATTCTTTGTGAGACGGATCTGAGTTTGTTAGGTAAAGCCCATTTATCTAGGTGGTATGTACTGTTGTTGTAGGTCTGTGGAGTGGAGTCTAGGGCGTTATGGAGGTCTGTGTGAGACGGATCTGAGTTTGTTACATAAAGCCCATTTATCTAGGTGGTATGTACTGTTGTTGTAGGTCTGTGGAGTGGAGTCTAGGGCGTTATGGAGGTCGGATATAAAGGGAATTCTGTGTGAAACGGATCTGAGTGTATTACGTAAAGCACGTTTATCTAGGTGGTATGTACTGTTGTTGCATGTCTGTGAAGGGGAGTCTAGGGCGTTATGGAGGTCGGATATAAAGGGAATTCTGTGTGAGACGGATCTGAGTTTGTAACGTAAAGCCAATTTATCTAGGCGGTATGTACTGTTGTTACAGGTCTGTGGAGTGGAGTCTAGGGCGTTATGGAGGTCGGATATAAGCGGAATTCTGTGTGGGACGGATCTGAGTTTGTTACGTAAAGCCCATTTATCTAGGCGGTATGTACTGTTGTTGCAGGTCTGTGGAGTGGAGTCTAGGGCGTTATGGCGGTCGGATGTAAATGGAATTCTGTGTGAGACGGATCTGAGTGTGTTACGTAAAGCCCATTTATCTAGGCTGTATCTACTGTTGTTTACGGTCTGTGGAGTGGAGTCTAGGGCGTTATGGAGGTCGGATATAAAGGGAATTCTGTGTGAGACGGATCTGAGTGTGTTACGTAAAGCCCGTTTATCTAGGTGGTATGTACTGTTGTTGCATGTCTGTGAAGTGGAGTCTAGGGCGTTATGGAGGTCAGATATAAAGGGAATTCTGTGTGAGACGGATCTGAGTTTGTAACGTAAAGCCAATTTATCTAGGCGGTATGTACTGTTGTTACAGGTCTGTGGAGTGGAGTCTAGGACGTTATGGAGGTCGGATATAAAAGGAATTCTTTGTGAGACGGATCTGAGTTTGTTACGTAAAGCCCATTTATCTAGGTGGTATGTACTGTTGTTGTAGGTCTGTGGAGTGGAGTCTAGGGCGTTATGGAGGTCTGTGTGAGAAGGATCTGAGTTTGTTACGTAAAGCCCATTTATCTAGGTGGTATGTACTATTGTTGTAGGTCTGTGGAGTGGAGTCTAGGACGTTATGGAGGTCGGATATAAAGGGAATTCTTTGTGAGACGGATCTGAGTTTGTTAGGTAAAGCCCATTTATCTAGGTGGTATGTACTGTTGTTGTAGGTCTGTGGAGTGGAGTCTAGGGCGTTATGGAGGTCTGTGTGAGACGGATCTGAGTTTGTTACATAAAGCCCATTTATCTAGGTGGTATGTACTGTTGTTGTAGGTCTGTGGAGTGGAGTCTAGGGCGTTATGGAGGTCGGATATAAAGGGAATTCTGTGTGAAACGGATCTGAGTGTATTACGTAAAGCACGTTTATCTAGGTGGTATGTACTGTTGTTGCATGTCTGTGAAGGGGAGTCTAGGGCGTTATGGAGGTCGGATATAAAGGGAATTCTGTGTGAGACGGATCTGAGTTTGTAACGTAAAGCCAATTTATCTAGGCGGTATGTACTGTTGTTACAGGTCTGTGGAGTGGAGTCTAGGGCGTTATGGAGGTCGGATATAAGCGGAATTCTGTGTGGGACGGATCTGAGTTTGTTACGTAAAGCCCATTTATCTAGGCGGTATGTACTGTTGTTGCAGGTCTGTGGAGTGGAGTCTAGGGCGTTATGGCGGTCGGATGTAAATGGAATTCTGTGTGAGACGGATCTGAGTGTGTTACGTAAAGCCCATTTATCTAGGCTGTATCTACTGTTGTTTACGGTCTGTGGAGTGGAGTCTAGGGCGTTATGGAGGTCGGATATAAAGGGAATTCTGTGTGAGACGGATCTGAGTGTGTTACGTAAAGCCCGTTTATCTAGGTGGTATGTACTGTTGTTGCATGTCTGTGAAGTGGAGTCTAGGGCGTTATGGAGGTCAGATATAAAGGGAATTCTGTGTGAGACGGATCTGAGTTTGTAACGTAAAGCCCATTTATCTAGGCGGTATGTACTGTTGTTGCAGGTCTGTGAAGTGGAGTCTAGAGCGTTATGGAGGTCGGATATAAAGGGAATTCTGTGTGAGACGGATCTGAGTTTGTTACGTAAAGCCCATTTATCTAGGTGGTATGTACTGTTGTTGTAGGTCTGTGGAGTGGAGTCTAGGGCATTATGGAGGTCTGTGTGAGAAGGATCTGAGTTTGTTACGTAAAGCCCATTTATCTAGGTGGTATGTACTGTTGTTGTAGGTCTGTGGAGTGGAGTCTAGGACGTTATGGAGGTCGGATATAAAGGGAATTCTTTGTGAGACGGATCTGAGTTTGTTACGTAAAGCCCATTTATCTAGGTGGTATGTACTGTTGTTGTAGGTCTGTGGAGTGGAGTCTAGGGCGTTATGGAGGTCTGTGTGAGAAATATCTGAGTTTGTTACGTAAAGCCCATTTATCTAGGTGGTATGTACTGTTGTTGTAGGTCTGTGGAGTGGAGTCTAGGACGTTATGGAGGTCGGATATAAAGGGAATTCTTTGTGAGACGGATCTGAGTTTGTTACGTAAAGCCCATTTATCTAGGTGGTATGAACTGTTGTTGTAGGGCTGTGGAGTGGAGTCTAGGGCGTTATGTAGGTAGGATATAAAGGGAATTCTGTGGGAGAAGGATCTGAGTTTGATACGTAAAGCCCATTTATCTAGGCGGTATGTACTGTTGTTGTAGGTCTGTGGAGTGGAGTCTAGGGCGTTATGGAGGTCGGATATAAAGGGAATTCTGTGTGGGACGGATCTGAGTTTGTTACGTAAAGCCCATTTATCTAGGTGGTATGTACTGTTGTTGTAGGTCTGTGGAGTGGAGTCTAGGGCGTTATGGAGGTCTGTGTGAGACGGATCTGAGTTTGTTACATAAAGCCCATTTATCTAGGTGGTATGTACTGTTGTTGTAGGTCTGTGGAGTGGAGTCTAGGGCGTTATGGAGGTCGGATATAAAGGGAATTCTGTGTGAGACGGATCTGAGTTTGTTACGTAAAGCCCATTTATCTAGGTGGTATGTACTGTTGTTGTAGGTCTGTGGAGTGGAGTCTAGGGCGTTATGTAGGTAGGATATAAAGGGAATTCTGTGGGAGAAGGATCTGAGTTTGATACGTAAAGCCCATTTATCTAGGCGGTATGTACTGTTGTTGTAGGTCTGTGGAGTGGAGTCTAGGGCGTTATGGAGGTCGGATATAAGGGGAATTCTGTGTGGGACGGATCTGAGTTTGTTACGTAAAGCCCATTTATCTAGGCGGTATGTACTGTTGTTGTAGGTCTGTGGAGTGGAGACTAGGGCGTTATGGAGGTCGAATATAAAGGGATTCTGTGTGAGTTTGTAACGTAAAGCCCATTTATCTAGGTGGTATGTACTGTTGTTGTAGGTCTGTGGAGTGGAGTCTAGGGCGTTATGGAGGTCGGATATAAAGGGAACTCTGTGAGAGAAGGATCTGAGTTTGTAACGTAAAGCCCATTTATCTAGGTGGAATGTACTGTTGTTGTAGGTCTGTGGAGTGGAGTCTAGGGCGTTATGGAGGTCTGTGTGAGACGGATCTGAGTTTGTTACGTAAAGCCCATTTATCTAGGTGGTATGTACTGTTGTTTCAGGTCTGTGGAGTGGAGTCTAGGGCGTTATGGAGGTCGGATATAAAAGGAATTCTGTGTGAAACGGATCTGAGTGTGTTACGTAAAGCACGTTTATCTAGGTGGTATGTACTGTTGTTGCATGTCTGTGAAGGGGAGTCTAGGGCGTTATGGAGGTCGGATATAAAGGGAATTCTGTGTGAGACGGATCTGAGTTTGTAACGGAAAGCCAATTTATCTAGGCGGTATGTACTGTTGTTACAGGTCTGTGGAGTGGAGTCTAGGGCGTTATGGAGGTCGGATATAAAGGGAATTCTGTGTGAGACGGATCTGAGTTTGTAACGTAAAGCCCATTTATCTAGGTGGAATGTACTGTTGTTGTAGGTCTGTGGAGTGGAGTCTAGGGCGTTATGGAGGTCTGTGTGAGACGGATCTGAGTTTGTTACGTAAAGCCCATTTAGCTAGGTGGTATGTACTGTTGTTTCAGGTCTGTGGAGTGGAGTCTATGGCGTTATGGAGGTCGGATATAAAGGGAATTCTGTGTGAAACGGATCTGAGTGTGTTACGTAAAGCACGTTTATCTAGGTGGTATGTACTGTTGTTGCATGTCAGTGAAGGGGAGTCTAGGGCGTTATGGAGGTCGGATATAAAGGGAATTCTGTGTGAGACGGATCTGAGTTTGTAACGTAAAGCCAATTTATCTAGGCGGTATGTACTGTTGTTACAGGTCTGTGGAGTGGAGTCTAGGACGTTATGGAGGTCGGATATAAAAGGAATTCTTTGTGAGACGGATCTGAGTTTGTTACGTAAAGCCCATTTATCTAGGTGGTATGTACTGTTGTTGTAGGTCTGTGGAGTGGAGTCTAGGGCGTTATGGAGGTCTGTGTGAGAAGGATCTGAGTTTGTTACGTAAAGCCCATTTATCTAGGTGGTATGTACTATTGTTGTAGGTCTGTGGAGTGGAGTCTAGGACGTTATGGAGGTCGGATATAAAGGGAATTCTTTGTGAGACGGATCTGAGTTTGTTAGGTAAAGCCCATTTATCTAGGTGGTATGTACTGTTGTTGTAGGTCTGTGGAGTGGAGTCTAGGGCGTTATGGAGGTCTGTGTGAGACGGATCTGAGTTTGTTACATAAAGCCCATTTATCTAGGTGGTATGTACTGTTGTTGTAGGTCTGTGGAGTGGAGTCTAGGGCGTTATGGAGGTCGGATATAAAGGGAATTCTGTGTGAAACGGATCTGAGTGTATTACGTAAAGCACGTTTATCTAGGTGGTATGTACTGTTGTTGCATGTCTGTGAAGGGGAGTCTAGGGCGTTATGGAGGTCGGATATAAAGGGAATTCTGTGTGAGACGGATCTGAGTTTGTAACGTAAAGCCAATTTATCTAGGCGGTATGTACTGTTGTTACAGGTCTGTGGAGTGGAGTCTAGGGCGTTATGGAGGTCGGATATAAGCGGAATTCTGTGTGGGACGGATCTGAGTTTGTTACGTAAAGCCCATTTATCTAGGCGGTATGTACTGTTGTTGCAGGTCTGTGGAGTGGAGTCTAGGGCGTTATGGCGGTCGGATGTAAATGGAATTCTGTGTGAGACGGATCTGAGTGTGTTACGTAAAGCCCATTTATCTAGGCTGTATCTACTGTTGTTTACGGTCTGTGGAGTGGAGTCTAGGGCGTTATGGAGGTCGGATATAAAGGGAATTCTGTGTGAGACGGATCTGAGTGTGTTACGTAAAGCCCGTTTATCTAGGTGGTATGTACTGTTGTTGCATGTCTGTGAAGTGGAGTCTAGGGCGTTATGGAGGTCAGATATAAAGGGAATTCTGTGTGAGACGGATCTGAGTTTGTAACGTAAAGCCAATTTATCTAGGCGGTATGTACTGTTGTTACAGGTCTGTGGAGTGGAGTCTAGGACGTTATGGAGGTCGGATATAAAAGGAATTCTTTGTGAGACGGATCTGAGTTTGTTACGTAAAGCCCATTTATCTAGGTGGTATGTACTGTTGTTGTAGGTCTGTGGAGTGGAGTCTAGGGCGTTATGGAGGTCTGTGTGAGAAGGATCTGAGTTTGTTACGTAAAGCCCATTTATCTAGGTGGTATGTACTATTGTTGTAGGTCTGTGGAGTGGAGTCTAGGACGTTATGGAGGTCGGATATAAAGGGAATTCTTTGTGAGACGGATCTGAGTTTGTTAGGTAAAGCCCATTTATCTAGGTGGTATGTACTGTTGTTGTAGGTCTGTGGAGTGGAGTCTAGGGCGTTATGGAGGTCTGTGTGAGACGGATCTGAGTTTGTTACATAAAGCCCATTTATCTAGGTGGTATGTACTGTTGTTGTAGGTCTGTGGAGTGGAGTCTAGGGCGTTATGGAGGTCGGATATAAAGGGAATTCTGTGTGAAACGGATCTGAGTGTATTACGTAAAGCACGTTTATCTAGGTGGTATGTACTGTTGTTGCATGTCTGTGAAGGGGAGTCTAGGGCGTTATGGAGGTCGGATATAAAGGGAATTCTGTGTGAGACGGATCTGAGTTTGTAACGTAAAGCCAATTTATCTAGGCGGTATGTACTGTTGTTACAGGTCTGTGGAGTGGAGTCTAGGGCGTTATGGAGGTCGGATATAAGCGGAATTCTGTGTGGGACGGATCTGAGTTTGTTACGTAAAGCCCATTTATCTAGGCGGTATGTACTGTTGTTGCAGGTCTGTGGAGTGGAGTCTAGGGCGTTATGGCGGTCGGATGTAAATGGAATTCTGTGTGAGACGGATCTGAGTGTGTTACGTAAAGCCCATTTATCTAGGCTGTATCTACTGTTGTTTACGGTCTGTGGAGTGGAGTCTAGGGCGTTATGGAGGTCGGATATAAAGGGAATTCTGTGTGAGACGGATCTGAGTGTGTTACGTAAAGCCCGTTTATCTAGGTGGTATGTACTGTTGTTGCATGTCTGTGAAGTGGAGTCTAGGGCGTTATGGAGGTCAGATATAAAGGGAATTCTGTGTGAGACGGATCTGAGTTTGTAACGTAAAGCCCATTTATCTAGGCGGTATGTACTGTTGTTGCAGGTCTGTGAAGTGGAGTCTAGAGCGTTATGGAGGTCGGATATAAAGGGAATTCTGTGTGAGACGGATCTGAGTTTGTTACGTAAAGCCCATTTATCTAGGTGGTATGTACTGTTGTTGTAGGTCTGTGGAGTGGTGTCTAGGGCATTATGGAGGTCTGTGTGAGAAGGATCTGAGTTTGTTACGTAAAGCCCATTTATCTAGGTGGTATGTACTGTTGTTGTAGGTCTGTGGAGTGGAGTCTAGGACGTTATGGAGGTCGGATATAAAGGGAATTCTTTGTGAGACGGATCTGAGTTTGTTACGTAAAGCCCATTTATCTAGGTGGTATGTACTGTTGTTGTAGGTCTGTGGAGTGGAGTCTAGGGCGTTATGGAGGTCTGTGTGAGAAATATCTGAGTTTGTTACGTAAAGCCCATTTATCTAGGTGGTATGTACTGTTGTTGTAGGTCTGTGGAGTGGAGTCTAGGACGTTATGGAGGTCGGATATAAAGGGAATTCTTTGTGAGACGGATCTGAGTTTGTTACGTAAAGCCCATTTATCTAGGTGGTATGAACTGTTGTTGTAGGGCTGTGGAGTGGAGTCTAGGGCGTTATGTAGGTAGGATATAAAGGGAATTCTGTGGGAGAAGGATCTGAGTTTGATACGTAAAGCCCATTTATCTAGGCGGTATGTACTGTTGTTGTAGGTCTGTGGAGTGGAGTCTAGGGCGTTATGGAGGTCGGATATAAAGGGAATTCTGTGTGGGACGGATCTGAGTTTGTTACGTAAAGCCCATTTATCTAGGCGGTATGTACTGTTGTTGTAGGTCTGTGGAGTGGAGACTAGGGCGTTATGGAGGTCGGATATAAAGGGATTCTGTGTGAGTTTGTAACGTAAAGCCCATTTATCTAGGTGGTATGTACTGTTGTTGTAGGTCTGTGGAGTGGAGGCTAGGGCGTTATGGAGGTCGGATATAAGGGGAATTCTGTGAGAGAAGGATCTGAGTTTGTAACGTAAAGCCCATTTATCTAGGTGGAATGTACTGTTGTTGTAGGTCTGTGGAGTGGAGTCTAGGGCGTTATGGAGGTCTGTGTGAGTCGGATCTGAGTTTGTTACATAAAGCCCATTTATCTAGGTGGTATGTACTGTTGTTTCAGGTCTGTGGAGTGGAGTCTAGGGCGTTATGGAGGTCGGATATAAAGGGAATTCTGTGTGAAACGGATCTGAGTGTGTTACGTAAAGCACGTTTATCTAGGAGGTATGTACTGTTGTTGCATGTCTGTGAAGGGGAGTCTAGGGCGTTATGGAGGTCGGATATAAAGGGAATTCTGTGTGAGACGGATCTGAGTTTGTAACGTAAAGCCAATTTATCTAGGCGGTATGTACTGTTGTTACAGGTCTGAGGAGTGGAGTCTAGGGCGTTATGGAGGTCGGATATAAAGGGAGTCTGTGTGAGTTTGTAACGTAAAGCCCATTTATCTAGGTGGTATGTACTGTTGTTGTAGGTCTGTGGAGTGGAGTCTAGGGCGTTATGGAGGTCGGATATAAAGGAAATTCTGTGTGAAACGGATCTGAGTGTGTTACGTAAAGCCCGTTTATCTAGGTGGTATGTACTGTTGTTGCATGTCTATGAAGGGGAGTCTAGGGCGTTATGGAGGTTGGATATAAAGGGAATTCTGTGTGAGACGGATCTGAGTTTGTAACGTAAAGCCAATTTATCTAGGCGGTATGTACTGTTGTTACAGGTCTGTGGAGTGGAGTCTAGGGCGTTAAGGAGGTCGGATATAAAGGGAATTCTGTGTGAGACGGATCTGAGTTTGTAACGTAAAGCCCATTTATCTGGCGGTATGTACTGTTGTTGCAGGTCTGTGGAGTGGAGTCTAGGGCGTTATGGAGGTCGGATGTAAAGGAAATTCTGTGTGAGACGGATCTGAGTTTGTAACGTAAAGCCAATTTATCTAGGCGGTATGTACTGTTGTTACAGGTCTGAGGAGTGGAGTCTAGGGCGTTATGGAGGTCGGATATAAAGGGAGTCTGTGTGAGTTTGTAACGTAAAGCCCATTTATCTAGGTGGTATGTACTGTTGTTGTAGGTCTGTGGAGTGGAGGCTAGGGCGTTATGGAGGTCGGATATAAGGGGAATTCTGTGAGAGAAGGATCTGAGTTTGTAACGTAAAGCCCATTTATCTAGGTGGAATGTACTGTTGTTGTAGGTCTGTGGAGTGGAGTCTAGGGCGTTATGGAGGTCTGTGTGAGTCGGATCTGAGTTTGTTACATAAAGCCCATTTATCTAGGTGGTATGTACTGTTGTTTCAGGTCTGTGGAGTGGAGTCTAGGGCGTTATGGAGGTCGGATATAAAGGGAATTCTGTGTGAAACGGATCTGAGTGTGTTACGTAAAGCACGTTTATCTAGGAGGTATGTACTGTTGTTGCATGTCTGTGAAGGGGAGTCTAGGGCGTTATGGAGGTCGGATATAAAGGGAATTCTGTGTGAGACGGATCTGAGTTTGTAACGTAAAGCCAATTTATCTAGGCGGTATGTACTGTTGTTACAGGTCTGAGGAGTGGAGTCTAGGGCGTTATGGAGGTCGGATATAAAGGGAGTCTGTGTGAGTTTGTAACGTAAAGCCCATTTATCTAGGTGGTATGTACTGTTGTTGTAGGTCTGTGGAGTGGAGTCTAGGGCGTTATGGAGGTCGGATATAAAGGAAATTCTGTGTGAAACGGATCTGAGTGTGTTACGTAAAGCCCGTTTATCTAGGTGGTATGTACTGTTGTTGCATGTCTATGAAGGGGAGTCTAGGGCGTTATGGAGGTTGGATATAAAGGGAATTCTGTGTGAGACGGATCTGAGTTTGTAACGTAAAGCCAATTTATCTAGGCGGTATGTACTGTTGTTACAGGTCTGTGGAGTGGAGTCTAGGGCGTTAAGGAGGTCGGATATAAAGGGAATTCTGTGTGAGACGGATCTGAGTTTGTAACGTAAAGCCCATTTATCTGGCGGTATGTACTGTTGTTGCAGGTCTGTGGAGTGGAGTCTAGGGCGTTATGGAGGTCGGATGTAAAGGAAATTCTGTGTGAGACGGATCTGAGTGTGTTACGTAAAGCCCATTTATCTAGGCGGTATGTACTGTTGTTGTAGGTCTGTGGAGTGGAGTCTAGGGCGTTATGGAGGTCGGATATAAAGGGAATTCTGTGAGAGAAGGATCTGAGTTTGTAACGTAAAGCCCATTTATCTAGGTGGAAAGTACTGTTGTTGTAGGTCTGTGGAGTGGAGTCTAGGGCGTTATGGAGGTCTGTGTGAGACGGATCTGAGTTTGTTACGTAAAGCCCATTTATCTAGGTGGTATGTACTGTTGTTGTAGGTCTGTGGAGTGGAGTCTAGGGCGTTATGTAGGTAGGATATAAAGGGAATTCTGTGGGAGAAGGATCTGAGTTTGATACGCAAAGCCCATTTATCTAGGCGGTATGTACTGTTGTTGTAGGTCTGTGGAGTGGAGTCTAGGGCGTTATGGAGGTCGGATATAAAGGGAATTCTGTGTGGGACGGATCTGAGTTTGTTACGTAAAGCCCATTTATCTAGGCGGTATGTACTGTTGTTGTATTTCTGTGGAGTGGAGTCTAGGGCGTTATGGAGGTTGGATATAAAGGGATTCTGTGTGAGTTTGTAACGTAAAGCCCATTTATCTAGTTGGTATGTACTGTTGTTGTAGGTCTGTGGAGTGGAGTCTAGGGCGTTATGGAGGTCTGTGTGAGACGGATCTGACTTTGTTACGTAAAGCCCATTTATCTAGGTGGTATGTACTGTTGTTGTAGGTCTGTGGAGTGGAGTCTAGGGCATTATGGAGGTCGGATATAAAGCGAATTCAGTGTGAGACGGATCTGAGTGTGTTACGTAAAGCCCATTTTATCTAGGTGGTATGTACTGTTGTTGTAGGTCTGTGGAGTGGAGTCTAGGGCGTTATGGAGGTCGGATATAAAGGGAATTCTGTGTGAGACGGATCTGAGTGTGTTACGTTAAGCCCATTTTATCTAGGTGGTATGTACTGTTGTTGTAGGTCTGTGGAGTGGAGTCTAGGGCGTTATGGAGGTCGGATATAAGGAAATTCTGTGTGAGACGGATCTGAGTTTGTTACGTAAAGCCCATTTATCTAGGTGGTATGTACTGTTGTTTCAGGTCTGAGGAGTGGAGTCTAGGGCGTTATGGAGGTCGGATATAAAGGGAATTCTGTATGAGACGGATATGAGTTTGTTACGTAAAGCCCATTTATCTAGGTGGTATGTACTGTTGTTTCAGGTCTGTGGAGTGGAGTCTAGGGCGTTATGGAGGTCGGATATAAAGGAAATTCTGTGTGAAACGGATCTGAGTGTGTTACGTAAAGCCCGTTTATCTAGGTGGTATGTACTGTTGTTGCATGTCTGTGAAGGGGAGTTTAGGGCGTTATGGAGGTTGGATATAAAGGGAATTCTGTGTGAGACTGATCTGAGTTTGTAACGTAAAGCCAATTTATCTAGGCGGTATGTACTGTTGTTACAGGTCTGTGGAGTGGAGTCTAGGGCGTTAAGGAGGTCGGATATAAAGGGAATTCTGTGTGAGACGGATCTGAGTGTGTTACGTAGAGCCCATTTATCTAGGCGGTATGTACTGTTGTTGTAGGTCTGTGGAGTGGAGTCTAGGGCGTTATGGAGATCGGATATAAAGGGAATTCTGTGAGAGAAGGATCTGAGTTTGTAACGTAAAGCCCATTTATCTAGGTGGAAAGTACTGTTGTTGTAGGTCTGTGGAGTGGAGTCTAGGGCGTTATGGAGGTCTATGTGAGAAGGATCTGAGTTTGTTACGTAAAGCCCATTTATCTAGGGGGTATGTACTGTTGTTGTAGGTCTGTGGAGTGGAGTCTAGGGCGTTATGGAGGTCGGATATAAAGGGATTCTGTGTGAGTTTGTAAGGTAAAGCCCATTTATCTAGGTGGTATGTACTGCTGTTCTAGGTCTGTGGAGTGGAGTCTAGGGCGTTATGGAGGTCGGATATAAAGGGATTTCTGTGAGAGAAGGATCTGAGTTTGTAACGTAAAGCCCATTTATCTAGGTGGAAAGTACTGTTGTTGTAGGTCTGTGGAGTGGAGTCTAGGGCGTTATGGAGGTCGGATATAAAGGGAATTCTGTGTGAGACGGATCTGAGTGTGTTATGTAAAGCCCATTTTATCTAGGCGGTATGTACTGTTGTTGTAGGTCTGTGGAGTGGCGTCTAGGGCGTTATGGAGGTCGGATATAAGGAAATTCTGTGTGAGACGGATCTGAGTTTGTTACGTAAAGCCCATTTATCTAGGTGGTATGTACTGTTGTTTCAGGTCTGTGGAGTGGAGTCTAGGGCGTTATGGAGGTCGGATATAAAGGGAATTCTGTATGAGACGGATCTGAGTTTGTAACGTAAAGCCAATTTATCTAGGCGGTATGTACTCTTGTTACTGGTCTGTAGAGTGGAGTCTAGGGCGTTAAGGAGGTCGGATATAAAGGGAATTCTGTGTGAGACGGATCTGAGTGTGTTACGTAAAGCCCATTTATCTAGGCGGTATGTACTGTTGTTGTAGGTCTGTGGAGTGGAGTCTAGGGCGTTATGGAGGTCGGATATAAAGGGAATTCTGTGAGAGAAGGATCTGAGTTTGTAACGTAAAGCCCATTTATCTAGGTGGAAAGTACTGTTGTTGTAGGTCTGTGGAGTGGAGTCTAGGGCGTTATGGAGGTCTATGTGAGAAGGATCTGAGTTTGTTACGTAAAGCCCATTTATCTAGGGGGTATGTACTGTTGTTGTAGGTCTGTGGAGTGGAGTCTAGGGCGTTATGTAGGTAGGATATAAAGGGAATTCTGTGGGAAAAGGATCTGAGTTTGATACGTAAAGCCCATTTATCTAGGCGGTATGTACTGTTGTTGTAGGTCTGTGGAGTGGAGTCTAGGGCGTTATGGAGGTCGGATAAAAAGGGAATTCTGTGTGGGACGGATCTGAGTTTGTTATGTAAAGCCCATTTATCTAGGCGGTATGTACTGTTGTTGTAGGTCTGTGGAGTGGAGTCTAGGGCGTTATGGAGGTCGGATATAAAGGGATTCTGTGTGAGTTTGTAAGGTAAAGCCCATTTATCTAGGTGGTATGTACTGCTGTTCTAGGTATGTGGAGTGGAGTCTAGGGCGTTATGGAGGTAGGATATAAAGGGATTTCTGTGAGAGAAGGATCTGAGTTTGTAACGTAAAGCCCATTTATCTAGGTGGAAAGTACTGTTGTTGTAGGTCTGTGGAGTGGAGTCTAGGGCGTTATGGAGGTCGGATATAAAGGGAATTCTGTGTGAGACGGATCTGAGTGTGTTATGTAAAGCCCATTTTATCTAGGCGGTATGTACTGTTGTTGTAGGTCTGTGGAGTGGAGTCTAGGGCGTTATGGAGGTCGGATATAAGGAAATTCTGTGTGAGACGGATCTGAGTTTGTTACGTAAAGCCCATTTATCTATGTGGTATGTACTGTTGTTTCAGGTCTGTGGAGTGGAGTCTAGGGCGTTATGGAGGTCGGATATAAAGGGAATTCTGTATGAGACGGATCTGAGTTTGTAACGTAAAGCCAATTTATCTAGGCGGTATGTACTCTTGTTACTGGTCTGTGGAGTGGAGTCTAGGGCGTTAAGGAGGTCGGATATAAAGGGAATTCTGTGTGAGACGGATCTGAGTGTGTTACGTAAAGCCCATTTATCTAGGCGGTATGTACTGTTGTTGTAGGTCTGTGGAGTGGAGTCTAGGGCGTTATGGAGGTCGGATATAAAGGGAATTCTGTGAGAGAAGGATCTGCGTTTGTAACGTAAAGCCCATTTATCTAGGTGGAAAGTACTGTTGTTGTAGGTCTGTTCAGTGGAGTCTAGGGCGTTATGGAGGTCTATGTGAGACGGATCTGAGTTTGTTACGTAAAGCCCATTTATCTAGGTTGTATGTACTGTTGTTGTAGGTCTGTGGAGTGGAGTCTAGGGCGTTATGGAGGTCGGATATAAAGGGAATTCTGTGTGGGACGGATCTGAGTTTGTTAAGTAAAGCCCATTTATCTAGGCGGTATGTACTGTTGTTGTAGGTCTGTGGAGTGGAGTCTAGGGCGTTATGGAGGTCGGATATAAAGGGATTCTGTGTGAGTTTGTAAGGTAAAGCCCATTTATCTAGGTGGTATGTACTGCTGTTCTAGGTCTGTGGAGTGGAGTCTAGGGCGTTATGGAGGTCGGATATAAAGGGAATTCTGTGAGAGAAGGATCTGAGTTTGTAACGTAAAGCCCATTTATCTAGGTGGAAAGTACTGATGTTGTAGGTCTGTGGAGTGGAGTCTAGGTCGTTATGGAGGTCTGTGTGAGACGGATCTGAGTTTGTTACGTAAAGCCCATTTATCTAGGTGGTATGTACTGTTGATGTAGGTCTGTGGAGTGGAGTCTAGGGCGTTATGGTGGTCGGATATAAAGGGAAATCAGTGTGAGACGGATCTGAGTGTGTTACGTAAAGCCCATTTTATCTAGGTGGTATGTACTGTTGTTGTAGGTCTGTGGAGTGGAGTCTAGGGCGTTATGGAGGTCGGATATAAAGGGAATTCTGTGTGAGACGGATCTGAGTTTGTTACGTAAAGCACATTTATCTAGGTGGTATGTACTGTTGTTTCAGGTCTGTGGAGTGGAGTCTAGGACGTTATGGAGGTCGGATGACAAGGGAATTCTGTGTGAGACGGATCTGAGTGTGTTACGTAAAGCCCATTTATCTAGGCGGTATGTACTGTTGTTTCAGGTCTGTGGAGTGGAGTCTAGGGCGTTATGGAGGTCGGATATAAAGGGAATTCTGTGTGAGACGGATCTGAGTTTGTAACGTAGAGCCCATTTATCTAGGCGGTATGTACTGTTGTTGCAGGTCTGTGGAGTGGAGTCTAGAGCGTTATGGAGGTCGGATATAAAGGGAATTCTGTGTGAGACGGATCTGACTTTGTAACGTAAAGCCCATTTATCTAGACGGTATGTACTGTTGTTGTAGGTCTGTGGAGTGGAGTCTAGGGCGGTTTGGAGGTCTGTGTGAGACGGATCTGAGTTTGTTACGTAAAGCCCATTTATCTAGGTGTCATGTACTGTTGTTGTAGGTCTGTGGAGTGGAGTCTAGGGCGTTATGTAGGTAGGATATAAAGGGAATTCTGTGGGAGAAGGATCTGAGTTTGACACGTAAAGCGCATTTATCTAGGCGGTATGTACTGTTGTTGTAGGTCTGTGGAGTGGAGTCTAGGGCGTTATGGAGGTCGAATATAAAGGGAATTCTGTGTGGGACGGATCTGAGTTTGTTAAGTAAAGCCCATTTATCTAGGCGGTATGTACTGTTG
Organism: Prosapia bicincta; assembly: GCA_036971475.1. NCBI lineage: Eukaryota > Metazoa > Arthropoda > Insecta > Hemiptera > Cercopidae > Prosapia > Prosapia bicincta. The sequence goes on from JBAIZL010000008.1 coordinate 13,703,693, forward strand.
TTGTAGGTCTGTGGAGTGGAGTCTAGGGCGTTATGGAGGTCGGATATTAAGGGATTCTGTGTGAGTTTGTAAGGTAAAGCCCATTTATCTAGGTGGTATGTACTGCTGTTCTAGGTCTGTGGAGTGGAGTCTAGGGCGTTATGGAGGTCGGATATAAAGGGAATTCTGTGTGAAACGGATCTGAGTGTGTTACGTAAAGCCCGTTTATCTAGGTGGTATGTACTGTTGTTGCATGTCTGTGAAGGGGAGTCTAGGGCGTTATGGAGGTCGGATATAAAGGGAATTCTGTGTGAGACGGATCTGAGTTTGTAACGTAAAGCCTATTTATCTGGCGGTATGTACTGTTGTTGCAGGTCTGTGGAGTGGAGTCTAGGGCGTTATGGAGGTCGGATGACAAGGGAATTCTGTGTGAGACGGATCTGAGTGTGTTACGTAAAGCCCATTTATCTAGGCGGTAAGTACTGTTGTTTCAGGTCTGTGGAGTGGAGTCTAGGGCGTTATGGAGGTCGGATATAAAGGGAATTCTGTGTGAGACGGATCTGAGTTTGTAACGTAGAGCCCATTTATCTAGGCGGTATGTACTGTTGTTGCAGGTCTGTGGAGTGGAGTCTAGAGCGTTATGGAGGTCGGATATAAAGGGAATTCTGTGTGAGACGGATCTGAGTTTTTGTAACGTAAAGCCCATTTATCTAGACGGTATGTACTGTTGTTGTAGGTCTGTGGAGTGGAGTCTAGGGCGGTTTGGAGGTCTGTGTGAGACGGATCTGAGTTTGTAACGTAAAGCCAATTTATCTAGGCGGTATGTACTGTTGTTACAGGTCAGTGGAGTGGAGTCTAGGGCGTTAAGGAGGTCGGATATAAAGGGAATTCTGTGTGAGACTGATCTGAGTGTGTTACGTAAAGCCCATTTATCTAGGCGGTATGTACTGTTGTTGTAGGTCTGTGGAGTGGAGTCAAGGGCGTTATGGAGGTCGGATATAAAGGGAATTCTGTGAGAGAAGGATCTGAGTTTGTAACGTAAAGCCCATTTATCTAGGTGGAAAGTACTATTGTTGTAGGTCTGTGGAGTAGAGTCTAGGGCGTTATGGAGGTCTATGTGAGAAGGATCTGAGTTTGTTACGTAAAGCCCATTTATCTAGGTGGTATGTACTGTTGTTGTAGGTCTGTGGAGTGGAGTCTAGGGCGTTATGTAGGTAGGATATAAAGGGAATTCTGTGGGAAAAGGATCTGAGTTTGATACGTAAAGCCCATTTATCTAGGCGGTATGTACTGTTGTTGTAGGTCTGTGGAGTGGAGTCTAGGGCGATATGGAGGTCGGATATAAAGGGAATTCTGTGTGGGACGGATCTGAAATTGTTAAGTAAAGCCCATTTATCTAGGCGGTATGTACTGTTGTTGTAGGTCTGTGGAGTGGAGTCTAGGGCGTTATGGAGGTCGGATATAAAGGGATTCTGTGTGAGTTTGTAAGGTAAAGCCCATTTATCTAGGTGGTATGTACTGCTGTTCTAGGTCTGTGGAGTGGAGTCTAGGGCGTTATGGAGGTCGGATATAAAGGGATTTCTGTGAGAGAATTATCTGAGTTTGTAACGTAAAGCCCATTTATCTAGGTGGAAAGTACTGTTGTTGTAGGTCTGTGGAGTGGAGTCTAGGGCGTTATGGAGGTCGGATATAAAGGGAATTCTGTGTGAGACGGATCTGAGTGTGTTATGTAAAGCCCATTTTATCTAGGCGGTATGTACTGTTGTTGTAGGTCTGTGGAGTGGAGTCTAGGGCGTTATGGAGGTCGGATATAAGGAAATTCTGTGTGAGACGGATCTGAGTTTGTTACGTAAAGCCCATTTATCTAGGTGGTATGTACTGTTGTTTCAGGTCTGTGGAGTGGAGTCTAGGGCGTTATGGAGGTCGGATATAAAGGGAATTCTGTATGAGACGGATCTGAGTTTGTAACGTAAAGCCAATTTATCTAGGCGGTATGTACTCTTGTTACTGGTCTGTGGAGTGGAGTCTAGGGCGTTAAGGAGGTCGGATATAAAGGGAATTCTGTGTGAGACGGATCTGAGTGTGTTACGTAAAGCCCATTTATCTAGGCGGTATGTACTGTTGTTGTAGGTCTGTGGAGTGGAGTCTAGGGCGTTATGGAGGTCGGATATAAAGGGAATTCTGTGAGAGAAGGATCTGAGTTTGTAACGTAAAGCCCATTTATCTAGGTGGAAAGTACTGTTGTTGTAGGTCTGTTCAGTGGAGTCTAGGGCGTTATGGAGGTCTATGTGAGACGGATCTGAGTTTGTTACGTAAAGCCCATTTATCTAGGTGGTATGTACTGTTGTTGTAGGACTGTGGAGTGGAGTCTAGGGCGTTATGGAGGTCGGATATAAAGGGAATTCTGTGTGGGACGGATCTGAGTTTGTTAAGTAAAGCCCATTTATCTAGGCGGTATGTACTGTTGTTGTAGGTCTGTGGAGTGGAGTCTAGGGCGTTATGGAGGTCGGATATAAAGCGATTCTGTGTGAGTTTGTAAGGTAAAGCCCATTTATCTAGGTGGAAAGTACTGATGTTGTAGGTCTGTGGAGTGGAGTCTAGGGCGTTATGGAGGTCTGTGTGAGACGGATCTGAGTTTGTTACGTAAAGCCCATTTATCTAGGTGGTATGTGCTGTTGATGTAGGTCTGTGGAGTAGAGTCTAGGGCGTTATGGTGGTCGGATATAAAGGGAATTCAGTGTGAGACGGATCTGAGTGTGTTACGTAAAGCCCATTTTATCTAGGTGGTATGTACTGTTGTTGTAGGTCTGTGGAGTGGAGTCTAGGGCGTTATGGAGGTCGGATATAAAGGGAATTCTGTGTGAGATGGATCTGAGTTTGTTACGTAAAGCACATTTATCTAGGTGGTATGTACTGTTGTTTCAGGTCTGTGGAGTGGAGTCTAGGACGTTATGGAGATCGGATGTAAAGGGAATTCTGTGGGAAACGGATCTGAGTGTGTTACGTAAAGCCCGTTTATCTAGGTGGTATGTACTGTTGTTGCATGTCTGTGAAGGGAAGTCTAGGGCGTTATGGAGGTCGGATATAAAGGGAATTCTGTGTGAGACGGATCTGAGTTTGTAATGTAAAGCCCATTTATCTGGCGGTATGTACTGTTGTTGCAGGTCTGTGGAGTGGAGTCTAGGGCGTTATGGAGGTCGGATGACAAGGGAATTCTGTGTGAGACGGATCTGAGTGTGTTACGTAAAGCCCATTTATCTAGGCGGTATGTACTGTTGTTTCAGGTCTGTGGAGTGGAGTCTAGGGCGTTATGAAGGTCGGATATAAAGGGAATTCTGTGTGAGACGGATCTGAGTTTGTAACGTAGAGCCCATTTATCTAGGCGGTATGTACTGTTGTTGCAGGTCTGTGGAGTGGAGTCTAGAGCGTTATGGAGGTCGGATATAAAGGGAATTCTGTGTGAGACGGATCTGACTTTGTAACGTAAAGCCCATTTATCTAGACGGTATGTACTGTTGTTGTAGGTCTGTGGAGTGGAGTCTAGGGCGGTTTGGAGGTCTGTGTGAGACGGATCTGAGTTTGTTACGTAAAGCTAATTTATCTAGGTGGTATGTACTGTTGTTTCAGGTCTGTGGAGTGGAGTCTAGGGCGTTATGGAGGTCGGATATAAAGGGAATTCTGTGTGAGACGGATCTGAGTTTGTAACGTAAAGCCCATTTATCTAGGTGGTATGTACTGTTGTTGTAGGTCTGTGGAATGGAGTCTAGGGCGTTATGGAGGTCTGTGTGAGATGGATCTGAGTGTGTTACGTAAAGCCCGTTTATCTAGGTGGTATGTACTGTTGTTGCATGTCTGTGAAGGGGAGTCTAGGGCGTTATGGAGGTTGGATATAAAGGGAATTCTGTGTGAGACGGATCTGAGTTTGTAACGTAAAGCCAATTTATCTAGGCGGTATGTACTGTTGTTACAGGTCTGTGGAGTGGAGTCTAGGGCGTTAAGGAGGTCGGATATAAAGGGAATTCTGTGTGAGACGGATCTGAGTGTGTTACGTAAAGCCCATTTATCTAGGCGGTATGTACTGTTGTTGTAGGTCTGTGGAGTGGAGTCTAGGGCGTTATGGAGGTCGGATATAAAGGGAATTCTGTCAGAGAAGGATCTGAGTTTGTAACGTAAAGCCTATTTATCTGGCGGTATGTACTGTTGTTGCAGGTCTGTGGAGTGGAGTCTAGGGCGTTATGGAGGTCGGATGACAAGGGAATTCTGTGTGAGACGGATCTGAGTGTGTTACGTAAAGCCCATTTATCTAGGCGGTAAGTACTGTTGTTTCAGGTCTGTGGAGTGGAGTCTAGGGCGTTATGGAGGTCGGATATAAAGGGAATTCTGTGTGAGACGGATCTGAGTTTGTAACGTAGAGCCCATTTATCTAGGCGGTATGTACTGTTGTTGCAGGTGTGTGGAGTGGAGTCTAGGGCGTTATGGAGGTCGGATGACAAGGGAATTCTGTGTGAGACGGATCTGAGTGTGTTACGTAAAGCCCATTTATCTAGGCGGTATGTACTGTTGTTTCAGGTCTGTGGAGTGTAGTCTAGGGCGTTATGGAGGTCGGATATAAAGGGAATTCTGTGTGAGACGGATCTGAGTTTGTAACGTAGAGCCCATTTATCTAGGCGGTATGTACTGTTGTTGCAGGTGTGTGGAGTGGAGTCTAGAGCGTTATGGAGGTCGGATATAAAGGGAATTCTGTGTGGGACGGATCTGAGTTTGTTAAGTAAAGCCCATTTATCTAGGCGGTATGTACTGTTGTTGTAGGTCTGTGGAGTGGAGTCTAGGGCGTTATGGAGGTCGGATATAAAGGGATTCTGTGTGAGTTTGTAAGGTAAAGCCCATTTATCTAGGTGGTATGTACTGCTGTTCTAGGTCTGTGGAGTGGAGTCTAGGGCGTTATGGAGGTCGGATATAAAGGGAATTCTGTGTGAAACGGATCTGAGTGTGTTACGTACAGCCCGTTTATCTAGGTGGTATGTACTGTTGTTGCATGTCTGTGAAGGGGAGTCTAGGGCGTTATGGAGGTCGGATATAAAGGGAATTCTGTGTGAGACGGATCTGAGTTTGTAACGTAAAGCCTATTTATCTGGCGGTATGTACTGTTGTTGCAGGTCTGTGGAGTGGAGTCTAGGGCGTTATGGAGGTCGGATGACAAGGGAATTCTGTGTGAGACGGATCTGAGTGTGTTACGTAAAGCCCATTTATCTAGGCGGTAAGTACTGTTGTTTCAGGTCTGTGGAGTGGAGTCTAGGGCGTTATGGAGGTCGGATATAAAGGGAATTCTGTGTGAGACGGATCTGAGTTTGTAACGTAGAGCCCATTTATCTAGGCGGTATGTACTGTTGTTGCAGGTGTGTGGAGTGGTGTCTAGAGCGTTATGGAGGTCGGATATAAAGGGAATTCTGTGTGAGACGGATCTGAGTTTGTAACGTAAAGCCCATTTATCTAGACGGTATGTACTGTTGTTGTAGGTCTGTGGAGTGGAGTCTAGGGCGGTTTGGAGGTCTGTGTGAGACGGATCTGAGTTTGTAACGTAAAGCCAATTTATCTAGGCGGTATGTACTGTTGTTGTAGGTCTGTGGAGTGGAGTCTAGGGCGTTATGGAGGTCGGATATAAAGGGAATTCTGTGAGAGAAGGATCTGAGTTTGTAACGTAAAGCCCATTTATCTAGGTGGAAAGTACTGTTGTTGTAGGTCTGTGGAGTGGAGTCTAGGGCGTTATGGAGGTCTATGTGAGAAGGATCTGAGTTTGTTACGTAGAGCCCATTTATCTAGGTGGTATGTACTGTTGTTGTAGGTCTGTGGAGTGGAGTCTAGGGCGTTATGTAGGTAGGATATAAAGGGAATTCTGTGGGAGAAGGATCTGAGTTTGATACGTAAAGCCCATTTATCTAGGCGGTATGTACTGTTGATGTAGGTCTGTGGAGTGGAGTCTAGGGCGTTATGGAGGTCGGATATAAAGGGAATTCTGTGTGTGACGGATCTGAGTTTGTTAAGTAAAGCCCATTTATCTAGGCGGTATGTACTGTTGTTGTAGGTCTGTGGAGTGAAGTCTAGGGCGTTATGGAGGTCGGATATAAAGGGATTCTGTGTGAGTTTGTAAGGTAAAGCCCATTTATCTAGGTGGTATGTACTGCTGTTCTAGGTCTGTGGAGTGGAGTCTAGGGCGTTATGGAGGTCGGATATAAAGGGATTTCTGTGAGAGAAGGATCTGAGTTTGTAACGTATAGCCCATTTATCTACGTGGAAAGTACTGTTGTTGTAGGTCTGTGGAGTGGAGTCTAGGGCGTTATGGAGGTCTATGTGAGACGGATCTGAGTTTGTTACTTAAAGCCCATTTATCTAGGTGGTATGTACTGTTGTTGTAGGTCTGTGGAGTGGAGTCTAGGGCGTTATGTAGGTAGGATATAAAGGGAATTCTGTGGGAGAAGGATCTGAGTTTGATACGTAAAGCCCATTTATCTAGGCGGTATGTACTGTTGTTGTAGGTCTGTGGAGTGGAGTCTAGGGCGTTATGGAGGTCGGATATAAAGGGAATTCTGTGTGAAACGGATCTGAGTGTGTTACGTAAAGCCCGTTTATCTAGGTGGTATGTACTGTTGTTGTAGGTCTGTGGAGTGGAGTCTAGGGCGTTATGGAGGTCGGATATAAAGGGAATTCTGTGTGAGACGGATCTGAGTGTGTTATGTAAAGCCCATTTTATCTAGGCGGTATGTACTGTTGTTGTAGGTCTGTGGAGTGGAGTCTAGGGCGTTATGGAGGTCGGATATAAGGAAATTCTGTGTGAGACGGATCTGAGTTTGTTACGTAAAGCCCATTTATCTAGGTGGTATGTACTGTTGTTTCAGGTCTGTGGAGTGGAGTCTAGGGCGTTATGGAGGTCGGATATAAAGGGAATTCTGTATGAGACGGATCTAAGTTTGTTACGTAAAGCCCATTTATCTAGAAGGTATGTACTGTTGTTTCAGGTCTGTGGAGTGGAGTCTAGGGCGTTATGGAGGTCGGATATAAAGGGAATTCTGTGTGAAACGGATCTGAGTGTGTTACGTAAAGCCCGTTTATCTAGGTGGTATGTACTGTTGTTGCATGTCTGTGAAGGGGAGTCTAGGGCGTTATGGAGGTTGGATATAAAGGGAATTCTGTGTGAGACGGATCTGAGTTTGTAACGTAAAGCCAATTTATCTAGGCGGTATGTACTGTTGTTACAGGTCTGTGAAGTGGAGTCTAGGGCGTTAAGGAGGTCGGATATAAAGGGAATTCTGTGAGAGAAGGATCTGAGTTTGTAACGTAAAGCCCATTTATCTAGGTGGAAAGTACTGTTGTTGTAGGTCTGTTCAGTGGAGTCTAGGGCGTTATGGAGGTCTATGTGAGACGGATCTGAGTTTGTTACGTAAAGCCCATTTATCTAGGTGGTATGTACTGTTGTTGTAGGTCTGTGGAGTGGAGTCTAGGGCGTTATGGAGGTCGGATATAAAGGGAATTCTGTGTGGGACGGATCTGAGTTTGTTAAGTAAAGCCCATTTATCTAGGCGGTATGTACTGTTGTTGTAGGTCTGTGGAGTGGAGTCTAGGGCGTTATGGAGGTCGGATATAAAGGGATTCTGTGTGAGTTTGTAAGGTAAAGCCCATTTATCTAGGTGGTATGTACTGCTGTTCTAGGTCTGTGGAGTGGAGTCTAGGGCGTTATGGAAGTCGGATATAAAGGGAATTCTGTGTGAGACGGATCTGAGTTTGTAACGTAAAGCCAATTTATCTAGGCGGTATGTACTGTTGTTACAGGTCTGTGGAGTGGAGTCTAGGGCGTTAAGGAGGTCGGATATAAAGGGAATTCTGTGTGAGACGGATCTGAGTGTGTTACGTAAAGCCCATATATCTAGGCGGTATGTACTGTTGTTGTAGGTCTGTGGAGTGGAGTCTAGGGCGTTATGGAGGTCGGATATAAAGGGAATTCTGTGAGAGAAGGATCTGAGTTTGTAACGTAAAGCCCATTTATCTAGGTGGAAAGTACTGTTGTTGTAGGTCTGTTCAGTGGAGTCTAGGGAGTTATGGAGGTCTATGTGAGACGGATCTGAGTTTGTTACGTAAAGCCCAATTATCTAGGCGGTATGTACTGTTGTTGTAGGTCTGTGGAGTGGAGTCTAGGGCGTTATGGAGGTCGGATATAAAGGGAATTCTGTGAGAGAAGGATCTGAGTTTGTAACGTATAGCCCATTTATCTAGGTGGAAAGTACTGTTGTTGTAGGTCTGTGGAGTGGAGTCTAGGGCGTTATGGAGGTCTATGTGAGAAGGATCTGAGTTTGTTACGTAGAGCCCATTTATCTAGGTGGTATGTACTGTTGTTGTAGGTCTGTGGAGTGGAGTCTAGGGCGTTATGTAGGTAGGATATAAAGGGAATTCTGTGGGAGAAGGATCTGAGTTTGATACGTAAAGCCCATTTATCTAGGCGGTATGTACTGTTGATGTAGGTCTGTGGAGTGGAGTCTAGGGCGTTATGGAGGTCGGATATAAAGGGAATTCTGTGTGTGACGGATCTGAGTTTGTTAAGTAAAGCCCATTTATCTAGGCGGTATGTACTGTTGTTGTAGGTCTGTGGAGTGAAGTCTAGGGCGTTATGGAGGTCGGATATAAAGGGATTCTGTGTGAGTTTGTAAGGTAAAGCCCATTTATCTAGGTGGTATGTACTGCTGTTCTAGGTCTGTGGAGTGGAGTCTAGGGCGTTATGGAGGTCGGATATAAAGGGATTTCTGTGAGAGAAGGATCTGAGTTTGTAACGTATAGCCCATTTATCTACGTGGAAAGTACTGTTGTTGTAGGTCTGTGGAGTGGAGTCTAGGGCGTTATGGAGGTCTATGTGAGACGGATCTGAGTTTGTTAATTAAAGCCCATTTATCTAGGTGGTATGTACTGTTGTTGTAGGTCTGTGGAGTGGAGTCTAGGGCGTTATGTAGGTAGGATATAAAGGGAATTCTGTGGGAGAAGGATCTGAGTTTGATACGTAAAGCCCATTTATCTAGGCGGTATGTACTGTTGTTGTAGGTCTGTGGAGTGGAGTCTAGGGCGTTATGGAGGTCGGATATAAAGGGAATTCTGTGTGAAACGGATCTGAGTGTGTTACGTAAAGCCCGTTTATCTAGGTGGTATGTACTGTTGTTGTAGGTCTGTGGAGTGGAGTCTAGGGCGTTATGGAGGTCGGATATAAAGGGAATTCTGTGTGAGACGGATCTGAGTGTGTTATGTAAAGCCCATTTTATCTAGGCGGTATGTACTGTTGTTGTAGGTCTGTGGAGTGGAGTCTAGGGCGTTATGGAGGTCGGATATAAGGAAATTCTGTGTGAGACGGATCTGAGTTTGTTACGTAAAGCCCATTTATCTAGGTGGTATGTACTGTTGTTTCAGGTCTGTGGAGTGGAGTCTAGGGCGTTATGGAGGTCGGATATAAAGGGAATTCTGTATGAGACGGATCTAAGTTTGTTACGTAAAGCCCATTTATCTAGAAGGTATGTACTGTTGTTTCAGGTCTGTGGAGTGGAGTCTAGGGCGTTATGGAGGTCGGATATAAAGGGAATTCTGTGTGAAACGGATCTGAGTGTGTTACGTAAAGCCCGTTTATCTAGGTGGTATGTACTGTTGTTGCATGTCTGTGAAGGGGAGTCTAGGGCGTTATGGAGGTTGGATATAAAGGGAATTCTGTGTGAGACGGATCTGAGTTTGTAACGTAAAGCCAATTTATCTAGGCGGTATGTACTGTTGTTACAGGTCTGTGAAGTGGAGTCTAGGGCGTTAAGGAGGTCGGATATAAAGGGAATTCTGTGAGAGAAGGATCTGAGTTTGTAACGTAAAGCCCATTTATCTAGGTGGAAAGTACTGTTGTTGTAGGTCTGTTCAGTGGAGTCTAGGGCGTTATGGAGGTCTATGTGAGACGGATCTGAGTTTGTTACGTAAAGCCCATTTATCTAGGTGGTATGTACTGTTGTTGTAGGTCTGTGGAGTGGAGTCTAGGGCGTTATGGAGGTCGGATATAAAGGGAATTCTGTGTGGGACGGATCTGAGTTTGTTAAGTAAAGCCCATTTATCTAGGCGGTATGTACTGTTGTTGTAGGTCTGTGGAGTGGAGTCTAGGGCGTTATGGAGGTCGGATATAAAGGGATTCTGTGTGAGTTTGTAAGGTAAAGCCCATTTATCTAGGTGGTATGTACTGCTGTTCTAGGTCTGTGGAGTGGAGTCTAGGGCGTTATGGAAGTCGGATATAAAGGGAATTCTGTGTGAGACGGATCTGAGTTTGTAACGTAAAGCCAATTTATCTAGGCGGTATGTACTGTTGTTACAGGTCTGTGGAGTGGAGTCTAGGGCGTTAAGGAGGTCGGATATAAAGGGAATTCTGTGTGAGACGGATCTGAGTGTGTTACGTAAAGCCCATATATCTAGGCGGTATGTACTGTTGTTGTAGGTCTGTGGAGTGGAGTCTAGGGCGTTATGGAGGTCGGATATAAAGGGAATTCTGTGAGAGAAGGATCTGAGTTTGTAACGTAAAGCCCATTTATCTAGGTGGAAAGTACTGTTGTTGTAGGTCTGTTCAGTGGAGTCTAGGGAGTTATGGAGGTCTATGTGAGACGGATCTGAGTTTGTTACGTAAAGCCCAATTATCTAGGTGGTATGTACTGTTGTTGTAGGTCTGTGGAGTGGAGTCTAGGGCGTTATGGAGGTCGGATATAAAAGGAATTCTGTGTGGGACGGATCTGAGTGTGTTAAGTAAAGCCCATTTATCTAGGCGGTATGTACTGTTGTTGTAGGTCTGTGGAGTGGAGTCTAGGGCGTTATGGAGGTCGGATATAAAGGGATTCTGTGTGAGTTTGTAAGGTAAAGCCCATTTATCTAGGTGGTATGTACTGCTGTTCTAGGTCTGTGGAGTGGAGTCTAGGGCGTTATGGAGGTCGGATATAAAGGGAATTCTGTGAGAGAAGGATCTGAGTTTGTAACGTAAAGCCAATTTATCTAGGTGGAAAGTACTGATGTTGTAGGTCTGTGGAGTGGAGTCTAGGGCGTTATGGAGGTCTGTGTGAGACGGATCTGAGTTTGTTACGTAAAGCCCATTTATCTAGGCGGTATGTACTGTTGTTGCATGTCTGTGAAGGGGAATCTACTGCGTTATGGAGGTTGGATATAAAGGGAATTCTGTGTGAGACGGATCTGAGTTTGTAACGTAAAGCCAATTTATCTAGGCGGTATGTACTGTTGTTACAGGTCTGTGGAGTGGAGTCTAGGGCGTTAAGGAGGTCGGATATAAAGGGAATTCTGTGTGAGACGGATCTGAGTGTGTTACGTAAAGCCCATTTATCTAGGCGGTATGTACTGTTGTTGTAGGTCTGTGGAGTGGAGTCTAGGGCGTTATGGAGGTCGGATATAAAGGGAATTCTGTGAGAGAAGGATCTGAGTTTGTAACGTAAAGCCCATTTATCTAGGTGGAAAGTACTGTTGTTGTAGGTCTGTGGAGTGGAGTCTAGGGCGTTATGGAGGTCTATGTGAGAAGGATCTGAGTTTGTTACGTAAAGCCCATTTATCTAGGTGGTATGTACTGTTGTTGTAGGTCTGTGGAGTGGAGTCTAGGGCGTTATGTAGGTAGGATATAAAGGGAATTCTGTGGGAGAAGGATCTGAGTTTGTTACGTAAAGCTAATTTATCTAGGTGGTATGTACTGTTGTTTCAGGTCTGTGGAGTGGAGTCTAGGGCGTTATGGAGGTCGGATATAAAGGGAATTCTGTGTGAAACGGATCTGAGTGTGTTACGTAAAGCCCGTTTATCTAGGTGGTATGTACTGTTGTTGCATGTCTGTGAAGGGGAGTCTAGGGCGTTATGGAGGTTGGATATAAAGGGAATTCTGTGTGAGACGGATCTGAGTTTGTAACGTAAAGCCAATTTATCTAGGCGGTATGTACTGTTGTTACAGGTCTGTGGAGTGGAGTCTAGGGCGTTATGGAGGTCGGATATAAAGGGAATTCTGTGTGAGACGGATCTGAGTTTGTAACGTAGAGCCCATTTATCTAGGCGGTATGTACTGTTGTTACAGGTCTGTGGAGTGGAGTCTAGGGCGTTAAGGAGGTCGGATATAAAGGGAATTCTGTGTGAGACGGATCTGAGTTTGTTACGTAAAGCCCATTTATCTAGGTGGTATGTACTGTTGATGTAGGTCTGTGGAGTGGAGTCTAGGGCGTTATGGTGGTCGGATATAAAGGGAATTCAGTGTGAGACGGATCTGAGTGTGTTACGTAAAGCCCGTTTATCTAGGTGGTATGTACTGTTGTTGCATGTCTGTGAAGGGGAGTCTAGGGCGTTATGGAGGTTGGATATAAAGGGAAATCTATGTGAGACGGATCTGAGTTTGTAACGTAAAGCCAATTTATCTAGGCGGTATGTACTGTTGTTACAGGTCTGTGGAGTGGAGTCTAGGGCGTTAAGGAGGTCGGATATAAAGGGAATTTGTGGGAGACGGATCTGAGTGTGTTACGTAAAGCCCATTTATCTAGGCGGTATGTACTGTTGTTGTAGGTCTGTGGAGTGGAGTCTAGGGCGTTATGGAGGTCGGATATAAAGGGAATTCTGTGAGAGAAGGATCTGAGTTTGTAACGTAAAGCCCATTTATCTAGGTGGAAAGTACTGTTGTTGTAGGTCTGTGGAGTTTAGTCAAGGGCGTTATGGAGGTCTATGTGAGAAGGATCTGAGTTTGTTACGTAAAGCCCATTTATCTAGGTGGTATGTACTGTTGTTGTAGGTCTGTGGAGTGGAGTCTAGGGCGTTATGTAGGTAGGATATAAAGGGAATTCTGTGGGAGAAGGATCTGAGTATGTTACGTAAAGCTAATTTATCTAGGTGGTATGTACTGTTGTTTCAGGTCTGAGGAGTGGAGTCTAGGGCGTTATGGAGGTCGGATATAAAGGGAATTCTGTGTGAAACGGATCTGAGTGTGTTACGTAAAGCCCGTTTATCTAGGTGGTATGTACTGTTGTTGCATGTCTGTGAAAGGGAGTCTAGGGCGTTATGGAGGTTGGATATAAAGGGAATTCTGTGTGAGACGGATCTGAGTTTGTAACGTAAAGCCAATTTATCTAGGCGGTATGTACTGTTGTTACAGGTCTGTGGAGTGGAGTCTAGGGCGTTATGGAGGTCGGATATAAAGGGAATTCTGTGTGAGACGGATCTGAGTTTGTAACGTAGAGCCCATTTATCTAGGCGGTATGTACTGTTGTTGCAGGTCTGTGGAGTGGAGTCTAGGACGTTATGGAGATCGGATATAAAGGGAATTCTGTGTGAAACGGATCTGAGTGTGTCACGTAAAGCCCGTTTATCTAGGTGGTATGTACTGTTGTTGCATGTCTGTGAAGGGGAGTCTAGGGCGTTATGGAGGTCGGATATAAAGGGAATTCTGTGTGAGACGGATCTGAGTTTGTAATGTAAAGCCCATTTATCTGGCGGTATGTACTGTTGTTGCAGGTCTGTGGAGTGGAGTCTAGGGCGTTATGGAGGTCAGATGACAAGGGAATTCTGTGTGAGACGGATCTGAGTGTGTTACGTAAAGCCCATTTTTCTAGGCGGTATGTACTGTTGTTTCAGGTCTGTGGAGTGGAGTCTAGGGCGTTATGGAGGTCGGATATAAAGGGAATTCTGTGTGAGACGGATCTGAGTTTGTAACGTAGAGCCCATTTATCTAGGCGGTATGTACTGTTGTTGCAGGTCTGTGGAGTGGAGTCTAGAGCGTTATGGAGGTCGGATATAAAGGGAATTCTGTGTGAGACGGATCTGAGTTTGTAACGTAAAGCCCATTTATCTAGACGGTATGTACTGTTGTTGTAGGTCTGTGGAGTGGAGTCTAGGGCGGTTTGGAGGTCTGTGTGAGACGGATCTGAGTTTGTTACGTAAAGCTAATTTATCTAGGTGGTATGTACTGTTGTTTCAGGTCTGTGGAGTGGAGTATAGGGCGTTATGGAGGTTGGATATAAAGGGAATTCTGTGTGAGACGGATCTGAGTGTGTTACGTAAAGCCAATTTATCTAGGCGGTATGTACTGTTGTTACAGGTGTGTGGAGTGGAGTCTAGGGCGTTAAGGAGGTCGGATATAAAGGGAATTCGGTGTGAGACGGATCTGAGTGTGTTACGTAAAGCCCATTTATCTAGGCGGTATGTACTGTTGTTGTAGGTCTGTGGAGTGGAGTCTAGGGCGTTATGGAGGTCGGATATAAAGGGAATTCTGTGAGAGAAGGATCTGAGTTTGTAACGTAAAGCCCATTTATCTAGGTGGAAAGTACTGTTGTTGTAGGTCTGTGGAGTGGAGTCTAGGGCGTTATGGAGGTCTATGTGAGACGGATCTGAGTTTGTTACGTAAAGCCCATTTATCTAGGTGGTATGTACTGTTGTTGTAGGTCTGTGGAGTGGAGTCTAGGGCGTTATGTAGGTAGGATAAAAAGGGAATTCTGTGGGAGAAGGATCTGAGTTTCATACGTAAAGCCCATTTATCTAGGCGGTATGTACTGTTGTTGTAGGTCTGTGGAGTGGAGTCTAGGGCGTTATGGAGGTCGGATATAAAGGGAATTCTGTGTGGGACGGATCTGAGTTTGTTAAGTAAAGCCCATTTATCTAGGCGGTATGTACTGTTGTTGTAGGTCTGTGGAGTGGAGTCTAGGGCGTTATGGAGGTCGGATATAAAGGGATTCTGTGTGAGTTTGTAAGGTAAAGCCCATTTATCTAGGTGGTATGTACTGCTGTTCTAGGTCTGTGGAGTGGAGTCTAGGGCGTTATGGAGGTCAGATATAAAGGGAATTCTGTGTGAAACGGATCTGAGTGTGTTACGTAAAGCCCGTTAATCTAGGTGGTATGTACTGTTGTTGCATGTCTGTGAAGGGGAGTCTAGGGCGTTATGGAGGTCGGATATAAAGGGAATTCTGTGTGAGACGGATCTGAGTTTGTAACGTAAAGCCTATTTATCTGGCGGTATGTACTGTTGTTGCAGGTCTGTGGAGTGGAGTCTAGGGCGTTATGGAGGTCGGATGACAAGGGAATTCTGTGTGAGACGGATCTGAGTTTGGAACGTAGAGCCCATTTATCTAGGCGGTATGTACTGTTGTTGCAGGTCTGTGGAGTGGAGTCTAGAGCGTTATGGAGGTCGGATATAAAGGGAATTCCTTGTGAGACGGATCTGAGTTTGTAACGTAAAGCCCATTTATCTAGACGGTATGTACTGTTGTTGTAGGTCTGTGGAGTGGAGTCTAGGGCGGTTTGGAGGTCTGTGTGAGACGGATCTGAGTTTGTTACGTAAAGCTAATTTATCTAGGTGGTATGTACTGTTGTTTCAGGTCTGTGGAGTGGAGTCTAGGGCGTTATGGAGGTCGGATATAAAGGGAATTCTGTGTGAAACGGATCTGAGTGTGTTACGTAAAGCCCGTTTATCTAGGTGGTATGTACTGTTGTTGCATGTCTGTGAAGGGGAGTCTAGGGCGTTATGGAGGTTGGATATAAAGGGAATTCTGTGTGAGATGGATCTGAGTTTGTAACGTAAAGCCAATTTATCTAGGCGGTATGTACTGTTGTTACAGGTCTGTGGAGTGGGGTCTAGTTCGTTAAGGAGGTCGGATATAAAGGGAATTCTGTGTGAGACGGATCTGAGTGTGTTACGTAAAGCCCATTTATCTAGGCGGTATGTACTGTTGTTGTAGGTCTGTGGAGTGGAGTCTAGGGCGTTATGGAGGTCGGATATAAAGGGAATTCTGTGTGAAACGGATCTGAGTGTGTTACGTAAAGCCCGTTTATCTAGGTGGTATGTACTGTTGTTGCATGTCTGTGAAGGGGAGTCTAGGGCGTTATGGAGGTTGGATATAAAGGGAATTCTGTGTGAGACGGATCTGAGTGTGTTACGTAAAGCCAATTTATCTAGGCGGTATGTACTGTTGTTACAGGTGTGTGGAGTGGAGTCTAGGGCGTTAAGGAGGTCGGATATAAAGGGAATTCGGTGTGAGACGGATCTGAGTGTGTTACGTAAAGCCCATTTATCTAGGCGGTATGTACTGTTGTTGTAGGTCTGTGGAGTGGAGTCTAGGGCGTTATGGAGGTCGGATATAAAGGGAATTCTGTGAGAGAAGGATCTGAGTTTGTAACGTAAAGCCCATTTATCTAGGTGGAAAGTACTGTTGTTGTAGGTCTGTGGAGTGGAGTCTAGGGCGTTATGGAGGTCTATGTGAGACGGATCTGAGTTTGTTACGTAAAGCCCATTTATCTAGGTGGTATGTACTGTTGTTGTAGGTCTGTGGAGTGGAGTCTAGGGCGTTATGTAGGTAGGATAAAAAGGGAATTCTGTGGGAGAAGGATCTGAGTTTCATACGTAAAGCCCATTTATCTAGGCGGTATGTACTGTTGTTGTAGGTCTGTGGAGTGGAGTCTAGGGCGTTATGGAGGTCGGATATAAAGGGAATTCTGTGTGGGACGGATCTGAGTTTGTTAAGTAAAGCCCATTTATCTAGGCGGTATGTACTGTTGTTGTAGGTCTGTGGAGTGGAGTCTAGGGCGTTATGGAGGTCGGATATAAAGGGATTCTGTGTGAGTTTGTAAGGTAAAGCCCATTTATCTAGGTGGTATGTACTGCTGTTCTAGGTCTGTGGAGTGGAGTCTAGGGCGTTATGGAGGTCAGATATAAAGGGAATTCTGTGTGAAACGGATCTGAGTGTGTTACGTAAAGCCCGTTTATCTAGGTGGTATGTACTGTTGTTGCATGTCTGTGAAGGGGAGTCTAGGGCGTTATGGAGGTCGGATATAAAGGGAATTCTGTGTGAGACGGATCTGAGTTTGTAACGTAAAGCCTATTTATCTGGCGGTATGTACTGTTGTTGCAGGTCTGTGGAGTGGAGTCTAGGGCGTTATGGAGGTCGGATGACAAGGGAATTCTGTGTGAGACGGATCTGAGTGTGTTACGTAAAGCCCATTTATCTAGGCGGTATGTACTGTTGTTTCAGGTCTGTGGAGTGGAGTCTAGGGCGTTATGGAGGTCGGATATAAAGGGAATTCTGTGTGAGACGGATCTGAGTTTGGAACGTAGAGCCCATTTATCTAGGCGGTATGTACTGTTGTTGCAGGTCTGTGGAGTGGAGTCTAGAGCGTTATGGAGGTCGGATATAAAGGGAATTCCTTGTGAGACGGATCTGAGTTTGTAACGTAAAGCCCATTTATCTAGACGGTATGTACTGTTGTTGTAGGTCTGTGGAGTGGAGTCTAGGGCGGTTTGGAGGTCTGTGTGAGACGGATCTGAGTTTGTTACGTAAAGCTAATTTATCTAGGTGGTATGTACTGTTGTTTCAGGTCTGTGGAGTGGAGTCTAGGGCGTTATGGAGGTCGGATATAAAGGGAATTCTGTGTGAAACGGATCTGAGTGTGTTACGTAAAGCCCGTTTATCTAGGTGGTATGTACTGTTGTTGCATGTCTGTGAAGGGGAGTCTAGGGCGTTATGGAGGTTGGATATAAAGGGAATTCTGTGTGAGATGGATCTGAGTTTGTAACGTAAAGCCAATTTATCTAGGCGGTATGTACTGTTGTTACAGGTCTGTGGAGTGGGGTCTAGTTCGTTAAGGAGGTCGGATATAAAGGGAATTCTGTGTGAGACGGATCTGAGTGTGTTACGTAAAGCCCATTTATCTAGGCGGTATGTACTGTTGTTGTAGGTCTGTGGAGTGGAGTCTAGGGCGTTATGGAGGTCGGATATAAAGGGAATTCTGTGAGAGAAGGATCTGAGTTTGTAACGTAAAGCCCATTTATCTAGGTGGAAAGTACTGTTGTTGTAGGTCTGTGGAGTGGAGTCTAGGGCGTTATGGAGGTCTATGTGAGAAGGATCTGAGTTTGTTACGTAAAGCCCATTTATCTAGGTGGTATGTACTGTTGTTGTAGGTCTGTGGAGTGGAGTCTAGGGCGTTATGTAGGTAGGATATAAAGGGAATTCTGTGGGAGAAGGATCTGAGTTTGATAAGTAAAGCCCATTTATCTAGGCGGTATGTACTGTTGTTGTAGGTCTGTGGAGTGGAGTCTAGGGCGTTATGGAGGTCGGATATAAAGGGAATTCTGTGTGGGACGGATCTGAGTTTGTTAAGTAAAGCCCATTTATCTAGGCGGTATGTACTGTTGTTGTAGGTCTGTGGAGTGGAGTAAAGGCCGTTATGGAAGTCGGATATAAAGGGATTCTGTGTGAGTTTGTAAGGTAAAGCCCATTTATCTAGGTGGTATGTACTGCTGTTCTATGTCTGTGGAGTGGAGTCTAGGGCGTTATGGAGGTCGGATATAAAGGGAATTCTGTGTGAAACGGATCTGAGTGTGTTACGTAAAGCCCGTTTAACTAGGTGGTATGTACTGTTGTTGCATGTCTGTGAAGGGGAAGTCTAGGGCGTTATGGAGGTCGGATATAAAGGGAATTCTGTGTGAGACGGATCTGAGTTTGTAACGTAAAGCCTATTTATCTGGCGGTATGTACTGTTGTTGCAGGTCTGTGGAGTGGAGTCTAGGGCGTTATGGAGGTCGGATGACAAGGGAATTCTGTGTGAGACGGATCTGAGTGTGTTACGTAAAGCCCATTTATCTAGGCGGTATGTACTGTTGTTGCAGGTCTGTGGAGTGGAGTCTAGAGCGTTATGGAGGTCGGATATAAAGGGAATTCTGTGTGAGACGGATCTGAGTTTGTAACGTAAAGCCCATTTATCTAGACGGTATGTACTGTTGTTGTAGGTCTGTGGAGTGGAGTCTAGGGCGGTTTTGAGGTCTGTGTGAGACGGATCTGAGTTTGTTACGTAAAGCTAATTTATCTAGGTGGTATGTACTGTTGTTGTAGGTGTGTGGAGTGGAGTCTAGGGCGTTATGGAGGTCGGATGTAAAGAGAATTCTGTGTGAGACGGATCTGAGTTTGTTAGGTAAAGCCCATTTATCTAGGCGGTATGTACTGTTGTTGTAGGTCTGTGGAGTGGTGTCTAGGGCGTTATGGAGGTCTGTGTGAGAAGGATCTAAGTTTCTTACGTAAAACCCATTTATCTAGGTGGTATGTACTGTTGTTGTAGGTCTGTGGAGTGGAGTCTAGGGCGTTATGGAGGTCGGATATAATGGGAATTTTGTGTGAGACGGATCTGAGTTTGTTACGTAAAGCCCGTTTATCTAGGTGGTATGTACTGTTGTTTCAGGTCTGTGGAGTGGAGTCTAGGGCGTTATGGAGGTCGGATATAAAGGGAATTCTGTGTGAACGGATCTGAGTTTGTAACGTAAAGCCAATTTATCTAGGTGGTATGTACTGTTGTTGTAGGTCTGTGGAGTGGAGTCTAGGGCGTTATGGAGGTCGGATATAATGGGAATTTTGTGTGAGACGGATCTGAGTTTGTTACGTAAAGCCCGTTTATCTAGGTGGTATGTACTGTTGTTTCAGGTCTGTGGAGTGGAGTCTAGGGCGTTATGGAGGTCGGATATAATGGGAATTTTGTGTGAGACGGATCTGAGTTTGTTACGTAAAGCCCGTTTATCTAGGTGGTATGTACTGTTGTTTCAGGTCTGTGGAGTGGAGTCTAGGGCGTTATGGAGGTCGGATATAAAGGGAATTCTGTGTGAAACGGATCTGAGTGTGTTACGTAAAGCCCGTTTATCTACGTGGTATGTACTGTTGTTGCATGTCTGTGAAGGAGAGTCTAGGGCGTTATGGAGGTCGGATATAAAGGGAATTCTGTGTGAGACGGATCTGATTTTGTAACGTAAAGCTTATTTATCTGGCGGTATGTACTGTTGTTGCAGGTCTGTGGAGTGGAGTCTAGGGCGTTATGGAGGTCGGATGACAAGGGAATTCTGTGTGAGACGGATCTGAGTGTGTTAAGTAAAGCCCATTTATCTAGGCGGTATGTACTGTTGTTGTAGGTCTGTGGAGTGGAGTCTAGGGCGTTATGGAGGTCGGATATAAAGGGAATTCTGTGTGAGACGGATCTGAGTTTGTAACGTAGAGCCCATTTATCTAGGCGGTATGTACTGTTGTTGCAGGTCTGTGGAGTGGAGTCTAGGGCGTTATGGAGGTCGGATATAAAGGGATTCTGTGTGAGTTTGTAAGGTAAAGCCCATTTATCTAGGTGGTATGTACTGCTGATCTAGGTCTGTGGAGTGGAGTCTAGGGCGTTATGGAGGTCGGATGACAAGGGAATTCTGTGTGTGACGGATCTGAGTGTGTTACGTAAAGCCCATTTATCTAGGCGGTATGTACTGTTGTTTCAGGTCTGTGGAGTGGAGTCTAGGGCGTTATGGAGGTCGGATATAAAGGGAATTCTGTGTGAGACGGATCTGAGTTTGTAACGTAGAGCCCATTTATCTAGGCGGTATGTACTGTTGTTGCAGGTCTGTGGAGTGGAGTCTAGAGCGTTATGGAGGTCGGATATAAAGGGAATTCTGTGTGAGACGGATCTGAGTTTGTAACGTAAAGCCCATTTATCTAGACGGTATGTACTGTTGTTGTAGGTCTGTGGAGTGGAGTCTAGGGCGTTATGGAGGTCGGATATAAAGGGAATTCTGTGTGAAACGGATCTGAGTGTGTTACGTAAAGCCCGTTTATCTACGTGGTATGTACTGTTGTTGCATGTCTGTGAAGGAGAGTCTAGGGCGTTATGGAGGTCGGATATAAAGGGAATTCTGTGTGAGACGGATCTGAGTTTGTAACGTAATGCCCATTTATCTGGCGGTATGTACTGTTGTTGCAGGTCTGTGGAGTGGAGTCTAGGGCGTTATGGCGGTCGGATATAAAGGGAATTCTGTGTGAGACGGATCTGAGTGTGTTACGTAAAGCCCGTTTATCTAGGTGGTATGTACTGTTGTTGCATGTCTGTGAAGTGGAGTCTAGGGCGTTATGGAGGTCGGATATAAAGGGAATTCTGTGTGAGACGGATCTGAGTTTGTAACGTAAAGCCCATTTATCTAGGCGGTATGTACTGTTGTTGCAGGTCTGTGGAGTGGAGTCTAGGGCGGTTTGGAGGTCTGTGTGAGACGGATCTGAGTTTGTAACGTAAAGCCAATTTATCTAGGCATTATGTACTGTTGTTACAGGTCTGTGGAGTGGAGTCTAGTTCGTTAAGGAGGTCGGATATAAAGGGAATTCTGTGTGAGACGGATCTGAGTGTGTTACGTAAAGCCCATTTATCTAGGCGGTATGTACTGTTGTTGTAGGTCTGTGGAGTGGAGTCTAGGGCGTTATGGAGGTCGGATATAAAGGAATTCTGTGAGAGAAGGATCTGAGTTTGTAACGTAAAGCCCATTTATCTAGGTGGAAAGTACTGTTGTTGTAGGTCTGTGGAGTGGAGTCTAGGGCGTTATGGAGGTCTATGTGAGAAGGATCTGAGTTTGTTACGTAAAGCCCATTTATCTAGGTGGTATGTACTGTTGTTGTAGGTCTGTGGAGTGGAGTCTAGGGCGTTATGTAGGTAGGATATAAAGGGAATTCTGTGGGAGAAGGATCTGAGTTTGATACGTAAAGCCCATTTATCTAGGCGGTATGTACTGTTGTTGTAGGTCTGTGGAGTGGAGTCTAGGGCGTTATGGAGGTCGGATATAAAGAGAATTCTGTGTGAGACGGATCTGAGTTTGTTAGGTAAAGCCCAATTATCTAGGCGGTATGTACTGTTGTTGTAGGTCTGTGGAGTGGTGTCTAGGGCGTTTTGGAGGTCTGTGTGAGAAGGATCTAAGTTTCTTACGTAAAGCCCATTTATCTAGGTGGTATGTACTGTTGTTGTAGGTCTGTGGAGTGGAGTCTAGGGCGTTATGGAGGTCGGATATAATGGGAATTTTGTGTGAGACGGATCTGAGTTTGTTACGTAAAGCCCGTTTATCTAGGTGGTATGTACTGTTGTTTCAGGTCTGTGGAGTGGAGTCTAGGGCGTTATGGAGGTCGGATATAAAGGGAATTCTGTGTGAAACGGATCTGAGTGTGTTACGTAAAGCCCGTTTATCTACGTGGTATGTACTGTTGTTGCATGTCTGTGAAGGAGAGTCTAGGGCGTTATGGAGGTCGGATATAAAGGGAATTCTGTGTGAGACGGATCTGAGTTTGTAACGTAATGCCCATTTATCTGGCGGTATGTACTGTTGTTGCAGGTCTGTGGAGTGGAGTCTAGGGCGTTATGGCGGTCGGATATAAAGGGAATTCTGTGTGAGACGGATCTGAGTGTGTTACGTAAAGCCCGTTTATCTAGGTGGTATGTACTGTTGTTGCATGTCTGTGAAGTGGAGTCTAGGGCGTTATGGAGGTCGGATATAAAGGGAATTCTGTGTGAGACGGATCTGAGTTTGTAACGTAAAGCCCATTTATCTAGGCGGTATGTACTGTTGTTGCAGGTCTGTGGAGTGGAGTCTAGGGCGTTATGGAGGTCTGTGTGAGACAGATCTGAGTTTGTTAAGTAATGCTAATTTATCTAGGTGGTATGTACTGTGATTGTAGGTGTGTGGAGTGGAGTCTAGGGCGTTATGGAGGTCGGATGTAAAGAGAATTCTGTGTGAGACGGATCTGAGTTTGTTACGTAAAGCCCATTTATCTAGTCGGTATGTACTGTTGTTGCAGGTCTGTGGAGTGGAGTCTAGGGCGTTATGGAGGTCTGTGTGAGAGGGATCTGAGTTTGTTACGTAAAGCCCAATTATCTAAGTGGTATGTACTGTTGTTGTAGGTCTGTGGGGAGGAGTCTAGAGCGATATGAAGGTCGGATATACAGGGAATTCTGTGTGAGACGAATCTGAGTTTGTTACGTAAAGCCCATTTATCTAGGCGGTATGTACTGTTGTTGCAGGTCTGTGGAGTGGAGTCTAGGGCATTATGGAGGTCTGTGTGAGACAGATCTGAGTTTGTTAAGTAAAGCCCATTTATCTAGGTGGTATGTACTGTTGTTGTAGGTCTGTGGAGTGGAGTCTAGTCCGTTATGGAGGTCGGATATAATGGGAATTCTGTGTGAGACGGATCTGAGTTTGTTACGTAAAGCCCATTTATCTAGTCGGTATGTACTGTTGTTGCAAGTCTGTGGAGTGGAGTCTAGGGCGTGATGGAGTTCGGATATAAAGGGAATTCTGTGTGAGACGGATCTGAGTTTGTAACGTAGAGCCCATTTATCTAGGCGGTATGTACTGTTGTTGCAGGTCTGTTGAGTGGAGTCTAGAGCGTTATGGAGGTCGGATATAAAGGGAATTCTGTGTGACGCGGATCAGAGTTTGTAACGTAAAGCCCATTTATCTAGACGGTATGTACTGTTGTTGTAGGTCTGTGGAGTGGAGTCTAGGGCGGTTTGGAGGTCTGTGTGAGACGGATCTGAGTTTGTTACGTAAAGCTAATTTATCTAGGTGGTATGTACTGTTGTTTCAGGTCTGTGGAGTGGAGTCTAGGGCGTTATGGAGGTCGGATATAAAGGGAATTCTGTGTGAAACGGATCTGAGTGTGTTACGTAAAGCCCGTTTATCTAGGTGGTATGTACTGTTGTTGCATGTCTGTGAAGGGGAGTCTATTGCGTTATGGAGGTTGGATATAAAGGGAATTCTGTGTGAGAAGGATCTGAGCTTGTTACGTAAAGCCCATTTATCTAGGCTGTATGTACTGTTGTTGCAGGTTTGTGGAGTGGAGTCTAGGGCGTTATGGAGGTCTGTGTGAGAAGGTTCCGAGTTTGTTACGTAAAGCCCATTTATCTAGGTGGTATGTACTATTGTTGCAGGTCTGTGGAGTGGAGTCTAGGGCGTTATGGAGGTCGGATATAAAGGGAATTCTGTGTGTGACGGATCTGAGTTTGTTACGTAAAGCCCATTTATCTAGGTGGTATGTACTGTTGTTGTAGGTCTGTGGAGTCGAGTCTAGGGCGTTATGGAGGTCGGATATAAAGGGAATTCTGTGTGAGGAGGATCTGAGTTTGTTACGTAAAGCCCATTTATCTAGGTTGTATGTACTCTTGTTGCAGGTCTGTGGAGTGGAGTCTAGGGCGTTATGGAGGTCGGATATAAAGGGAATTCTGTGTGAGAAGGATCTGAGCTTGTTACGTAAAGCCCATTTATCTAGGTTGTATGTACTGTTGTTGCAGGTCTGTGGAGTGGAGTCTAGGGCGTTATGGAGGTCGGATATAAAAGGAATTCTGTGTGAGACGGATCTGAGTTTGTTACGTAAAGCCCATTTATCTCGGTGGTATGTACTGTTGTTGTAGGTCTATGGAGTGGAGTCTAGGACGTTATGGAGGTCGGATATAAAGGGAATTCTGTGTGAGACGGATCTGAGTTTGTTACGTATAGCCCATTTATCTAGGTGTTATGTACTGTTGTTGCAGGTCTGTGGAGTGGAGTCTAGGGCGTTATGGAGGTCGGATATAAAGGGAATTCTGTGTGAGAAGGATCTGAGTTTGTTACGTAAAGCCCATTTATCTAGGTGGTATGTACTGTTGTTGTAGGTCTGTGGAGTCGAGTCTAGGGCGTTATGGAGGTCGGATATAAAGGGAATTCTGTGTGAGGAGGATCTGAGTTTGTTACGTAAAGCCCATTTATCTAGGTTGTATGTACTCTTGTTGCAGGTCTGTGGAGTGGAGTCTAGGGCGTTATGGAGGTCGGATATAAAGGGAATTCTGTGTGAGAAGGATCTGAGCTTGTTACGTAAAGCCCATTTATCTAGGTTGTATGTACTGTTGTTGCAGGTCTGTGGAGTGGAGTCTAGGGCGTTATGGAGGTCGGATATAAAAGGAATTCTGTGTGAGACGGATCTGAGTTTGTTACGTAAAGCCCATTTATCTCGGTGGTATGTACTGTTGTTGTAGGTCTATGGAGTGGAGTCTAGGACGTTATGGAGGTCGGATATAAAGGGAATTCTGTGTGAGACGGATCTGAGTTTGTTACGTATAGCCCATTTATCTAGGTGTTATGTACTGTTGTTGCAGGTCTGTGGAGTGGAGTCTAGGGCGTTATGGAGGTCGGATATAAAGGGAATTCTGTGTGAGAAGGATCTGAGTTTGTTACGTAAAGCCCATTTATCTAGGTTGTATGTACTGTTGTTGCAGGTCTGTGGAGTGGAGTCTAGGGCGTTATGGAGGTCGGATATAAAGGGAATTCTGTGTGAGAAGGATCTGAGCTTGTTACGTAAAGCCCATTTATCCCGGTGGTATGTACTGTTGTTGCAGGTCTGTGGAGTGGAGTCTAGGGCGTTATGGAGGTCTGTGTGAGACGGATCTGAGTTTGTTACGTAAAGCCCATTTATCTAGGTGGTATGTACTGTTGTTGCAGGTCTGTGGAGTGGAGTTTAGTGCGTTATGGAGGTCGGATATAAAGGGAATTCTGTATGAGAAGGATCTGAGCTTGTTACGTAAAGCCCATTTATCTAGGCGTTATGTACTGTTGTTGTAGGTCTGTGGAGTGGAGTCTAGGGCGTTATGGAGGTCTGTGTGAGAAGGATCCGAGTTTGTTACGTAAAGCCCATTTATCTAGGTGGTATGTACTGTTGTTGCAGGTCTGTGAAGTGGAGTCTAGGACGTTATGGAGGTCGGATATGAAGGGAATTCTGTGTGAGAAGGATCTGAGTTTGTTACGTAAAGCCCATTTATCTAGGTTGTATGTACTGTTGTTGCAGGTTTGTGGAGTGGAGTCTAGGGCGTTATGGAGGTCGGATATAAAGGGAATTCTGTGTGAGACGGATCTGAGTTTGTTACGTAAAGCCCATTTATCTAGGTGGTATGTACTGTTGTTGCAGGTCTGTGACGTGGAGTCTAGGGCGTTATGGAGGTCTGTGTGAGACGGATCTGAGTTTGTTACGTAAAGCCCATTTATCTAGGTGGTATGTACTGTTGTTGCAGGTCTGTGGAGTGGAGTCTAGGGCGTTATGTAGGTTTGTGTGAGACGGATCTGAGTTTGTTACGTAAAGCCCATTTATCCAGGTGATATGTACTGTTGTTGCAGGTCTGTGGAGTGGAGTCTAGGGCGTTATGGAGGTCTGTGTGAGACGGATCTGAGTTTTTTACGTAAAGCCCATTTATCTAGGTGGTATGTACTGTTGTTGTAGGTCTGTAGAATGGAGTATAGGGCATTATGGAGATCGCATATAAAGAGACTGGACACACTTGAAATGTGGGTGTACCATTTAACATTGAGAGTTTCCCAGATGCAAATAAGAACGTAAATATTTGAAGAAGGATGAAAAATGAAAATTAAATTCTACTGGCAGCGAAAAGGCGAAAACTTTTACATTTGGTACACATCAAGAGAAGAGAACAATATGGAATGCTGCAGCTCATTCAGGGCAGGGAAGAGAGTCATATTGAGAAGTAGGGATGCAGGGATGAGGAATTTAAATGATACTTCATTACCAACCCCAACCGGTTTAAACCAGCTGTATCAAAAGTACAAGTGGCTTTGACGATTACCTAAGCTCTAATTGAAGAAAGTACTGACGACGGAAAAGAAGAGCCCAAATAAGACTGGCTTGATACTATAGCACCCAGGAGACGTAAGTTGTAATGTTTTTAGTAAAATTATCATTAACTTTGTTACAAAGGTTTAATAATCAAGCATATTCTACATTCTGCACAATAGGATTGAGCCATATGGAAATATTGTTACCTCGTATATAGTACCTTATAGAAAACGTCTCCACACGGTATTAGGTAAACGACAAAATGATAATTACAAAATGGTATTTATAGAGTAATATACGCGTAATTAAACAAGAGCATATATGATTCATACTTTAAACACTTTTGTTTTGTTAATATAGAACGTATTTTAATAAAATTATATTTCAAAAACAATAAGTAACAGAAAATAAATTAACAATTCCCATATAATCCTATATTATGGTTTGGTGTATCCCGTTGTAACCATTGTGTCGACAAAATGATGTCCATAGTACTTCCTACCTAATAAAAGCTGACCTACTGAATAAATAAACCTTATTGTCTCAAGGTCGCATTGTTTGTAAAACTAGCAACTATTACATGAAACATTTTCAATACTGTACCATGAGAATTAAAAAAATAGATCGTAATACGTCAAATTTAAGAAAGACGAACTAATTAAATTATGTAAAATATGTATAAAAGCGGTTGAATAATTAGCTTGTACGGAGGGTAAACGTCACCATGCCCCGTAACCCGATTAGGCGCCGAGTTTTGCCAGGAGTGCTAAGAAGCTTAGGGAAGGAGGCTTTTACCCAAAGCAATGAGTTCACACTTGCTTGCAACATAAAGTTTCTTAGTTTCGTTGGTAATTCGCAAAGTCTCGGTTCTTTCTATTTCCGTGGTAGGTTATCAATATATTTAGATGCTTAGTATTACATGCGCAAGTTCTAACTTTACTTGTGATCCTCATCTTTATTTAAGTTTGTATTTAAAAATACTTAAAATCCAAAGGTTTATAAAATATCTCAAAATTCCTGCTTTTCAACTAGGGGAAGCCCAAAGTATTTTGAGCCTTCAGTTTATGTGGTTTTTAATATACTCATACAATATTAATAATGACTCCTTACTGTATCATTACCAAATGGTTTAAGAGAGACGGGGCAGAGATACCGTACTTGGGCCTTGAGGTTTTGACTGAAGGCAATGTGGCCAGCTCTACGCTTCAGCGCTCTAGGTAGATATTTTCACAGACGGAGCTCACAGATATTCTTTGGCACCGAGTATGGAACCCAGACCCTTTAGGTTAGTAACTCAGTCCTCACCCCTCTAGAACATTTAAGTAACGTGTATTTCTTAAAAACCAATACGTTAGGATTTCATATTAGCGATGCATCTGGGAGGTATAATTCTAATAATTTTATCTCAGATGAATATATCTATAAGTTATGCATCTATGAGGCATTCATTAAGGTCAACAAATATTCTCTAGGGAATGTTTAATGCAACAATTTAATAATTTATAACGTTTCTACAAACTCTGAGTTTATTTTGACAAAAAACCGAGTTTAAAGTTACGAATATGCTTAAAATTATTTATATCTTTAAGCCTATGTATTTAAGTGATTTATCCCTACTTTAGAATTATATTGATTTAGGTTCTCTTTTATTTTTAAAAACAATAAACCATAATTATATAATAAGCTTATGTAACTCTAATGAAGTGTTTAGTAATTTAGAGTATTAAGCTAGTCAACAAATATTCTTTGAGCTTAGCTTGTGGGGTTATGTTAAAAACAAATAAAAACATACACAAAACTCAAAATTATTAATTTATTTACTCATACGCGTTTCAATTACCAAGTCATCATCACAGTGAGTGTTACTAACGAGTTGTAAGTTAGAGTTTGTAGTAGTAACACTCACTGATGATGATGAATGGGTCATTGAAACGCGTGTGAGTAAATAAATGAATAATTTGTGTTTTTATTTGTTTTTATTAAGCTAGTGTATACCGAAACCGTCTTAGTGGTAAATTACTTTTGTAAATTTCTTTTAATATAATTATAAAAAAAACAATATATAACATACCGGGATGCATTATGTGTTCTTTCTCAATTTTTCCAAACATTACACTTCTATATTCTGTAGTAATTAAAATTCGCCTCTTTCTAACCTAATTTCCTGCTTTAGTATACCGGCAGGAGCGTGGCCACTCAGGGGAAGAAGAAGAATACACATCGTATTCCAATTTTAAAATTACTATTCAAACGGCGGGTCGAAGAATGTTCACCTCTGTTAGATTTTTACCTTAGCTAAATACAGTTGGTATCTACCTGTCACACACATTATTGAAGTAATAACTTCTTTACGCGGTGAACTAGACATAAGATTAAATAATTGATCCCGTGTCACGCTATTTCTGAAACGCATACCTTACAGGATATACTTCCGTCAGGTGACTCGAGTGAATTGAATGATAACATATGATTTCATACAACAGCTGATTTTGTGTTATAGGTTATGTTGTAGAACAGCCGTTTTACACATATACTATTATTTATTTATAACCGTAGATTACTTATTTAATAAAGAGTTTTGATCGGGTAGTAAAAATAAAAATTTATATAAATTTTGATAAATGTCAATAAATGTGTTTTTTTTATATCTTTAAAAGGAAAACATTTTTAAGCCCGTCTTATACTTTTTAAAGAGCTGATTTGAATTGAATTTATTAAAAGAAATTGTATTCAATAAACATTTAATAAATGTTTTTTGTTACCAACTTTATTTTATTATAACTACAAAAAAAAATTGGTCTTTATTAAATAGATTCCTCAAATTAAAATATAAAAATGTAATGAAAAATGTATTAAAATTTACGTCTTTATTTGAGGAATGTATTTAATAAAGATTAATATATTTGTTGTGGTTAATAATAAAATAATGGTTCTATTGAGAGCTCTAACTTTAATGTTAACTTTAATAAGCATGAAATATTTTATTTTGAGCTTAAAATTTAAAATATAGTTGAAATTTGTCATTATGGTTTGTTTTTCTACCTTTTAATTATTTTAAGGAATGATATAAAGATTTATTTGTAAAATGTCTATATATTCATAGGCTAAGCGTTTTATATACCAATTTAAGTATACCGATATGTGTACATATCATATATATATATATATATATATATATATATATATATATATATATATATATGTGTGTGTGTGTGTGTATGTTTGTGTGTGTGTGTGTGTGTGAGTGTGTGTGTGTGTGCGTGCGTGTGGGTGTGTGTGTGTCTGTGAGTGTGTACAGTTATTATTTAGATGTAAATATGTACACACCCACACACACACACGCACACACACACACACACACACACACACACACACACACACACAAACACACACATACGCACACACACATATCCACACGCACACACTCTCTCTCTCTCTCTCTCTCTTACATACACACACATATATATATAAATATATATATATATATATATATATATATACATATATATATATATATATATATATATGTGTGTGTGTGTGTGTGTGTGTGTGTGTGTGTGTGTGTGTGTGTGTGTGTGTGTGTGTGTGTGTGTGTGTGTGTGTGTGTATAATTGAATTCTTCTTCATTGAAATTAGATATTAGATTTGAATAATACATTTTATGTAATAACGTAAACTCAAATACTTTTCCCCTTACTTACTGAATAGTCTACACTCTTACCAACACACGCAAAGCAAAGAAGTTATCACTTCTGTCGGCAATACCACAAGTGGTATACGTAATTTTTTTTCAATATCTTGTCTCAATAAATATGTTATATTAATAAATTATATATACTAAAAATAATAAGCATTAAAGTAATAGAGTTTATTCCCACAAAGATTATATCTAGAGGTTGAATTTATTTAGTGTTAGATAAACAAGAAAAAGCTAGAAAACTATATAAAGAAGGGTCTACTTAACCACGGTAAAATCGTTGGAATAAACTTATCTACTCACTGCATTAGTGAAGTATACTGTCTTCTAAACATAAATAATACAAAAAAAAAAAATTTACTGGATAAATTAATACAAATTAATATACACGAATGATTAGAAATATAATAGACCCTACACATAAAATTCCAGATTATCTAAAAAAAAGTTGAAATTATAAAGCAACATCATATAAATTAAAAAAACATAAAAATACTATCACAATTTTATTTTTCAAAGGGTGAAAGCCTTTCAATAATAAACCTTTTCTTTTGATGCTGGTAATATCAAGCGACCGATAATTTAACACTTAAATAGCCAATCCCTTATTGAATATATAATCTAATTATAATCTGATATTTAATACTAGTTGTACCTTACCTATCGCTATTTCCTGGTACATTGTGGTTGTATAAATTAGAAATGACGAACAAATCGAAGAATACGTTTCATAGAAGTTTAATTCTAAGAAGTAATTTGCAACACTTCAGAAGATATATTAATACAGAGCTATTGTTAGCAGTTTTTTTTTTATTAATGTAGTGTAATAAAACCCTATGCCCTTCTATTTTCTATTCCTTCTGTTACGTCCCACTCTCCTTTTATATATCTTCTACAAATATTCAATCTTTGTTAATAAAATATGTTTTTATTCATCTAATCAAGTTCAAATTCATCTGTTTATAAACCTATAGTGGACTACAAGTGATGTTAATACAGTGTTTCAAATATTTATTCACTAATTAGATTATAAAAATGTGGCGTCTAGTTACGTTTCGAATTGAGTAGCTTCATGTTCGTAGTCCATGGGACTGAAGTAATTTTCTCATAGCTAGGAATGTATTTTTCAAAGCTGAATATGAATTTATATTTTACCACCATCTGGTTGTGTTCGAAACATCCATCGTATAACCTTTAATTGTTACCATGGTTACCACTCATTATCATAAATACTGTTCTAGAATGAAAAGAATAAAATAAGCAAACTGGATTAACAGTATCGAACCTTGGTTCCCAAAGGGACAATGTGAAAGGAAAGCGAAAATAAACTACATCACAATGTAAACGATAACAAAATGGAAGGCTATAAATAGTAACAGACAAAAACAATAGTCCAATACCGTACATAGAGAAGGAAATGGAAAATTGCAAGGAGATATGTTGTATATTTTGACACCTAATATTGTTATTCTCACATAAGTACATACATATTATTATAATTGGTAGTTATGAAATAAAAAGAAACTAAAGTAAAATTTTTCTTTAGTGACTCAAGTAGGAATTTACTTTAACAAAAAAAATATACTAAATAAAAAATACTGGTATTACTATTGTTTTGTTTTTAATAAAGTAACATAAATTGCTTGATATTTTTGGGGTTGAATTGATTAAATAAATTCATCCGTTTTCTTTATTCCGACGATAATACATGAATAATAGAAATAACAGATAATCACTCTATCGGGGAAGTAATGTACTAACCGTTATACTGGATATATTTAAAACACTAAGCTACATTTTATTGTGTCTGGGGATAAAATAACTTAACAATGAAAATATCGTCACAGTATAATTTTAGCAAAAGTAAGGTGGCCACTCGAGGTTATGACACAGCACAAAAATAATGTTTCTTGCGTTAAACTTTCTAAATATTACGATGTAATGTAATTTTATTATAGTATATAATATGAGCGTACCATCTAATTCCTGTTGGCGGGTTTGTGTAGTTGAGAATGCAGTTTTGTTTACTTTGAAGATGCAACAGAATCTGTGTGCAAGCAAAATGTATTGCATCAAGCCTAAGTAACGCCTGAAGGAAACTAACTCGTCATATAGTGTGATTACGTAGCTTGATAATCGCAAACGCAAATTAGCGTGATTTCAAAGCTAGACGAGTCGCGGTATTATCAAAGCTGTTTATGAAACATTACGTTACAAAAGTTGGGGTTCAAAGTTCAGACGAGCACGCACAGGCTGAATCTTGGCAAGGATTAATATAAAAAACCTTTCAATATGTTGTGGTTTTTAATTTTATCAGTACGACTGCATATGATGATATGGAAACTACAGGTGCACATATTTGTTAAATTTCAAAAAAAAGTGTGCTTTAGTGTTTGAAAGATTATCCAACTTGCGAGTCATGTTCGACCCCATCTCTTATATTATTTGGAAACATTTACTGTGGTTTATTGTTAATAAATGATATACACAACAAAACTCTAGCCACAAATAATGTTATTCTAGTCATATGTAGATTTCGGTTACACAGTATTTATTTTCATTTCTCTGAGGATGGTTTAATTTGTATCCGAAATATTCATAAGACTAGAATGAAAATATCTGTGGTTTGTTGTGTGTTTTCTTTATTATTAAAATAGCTGTAAATCAATTATGGACCTAAATCATATACTCTTTGAGGTAGATGTGTGTGTAACACGTTAGGGGCACAGGGGGGGGGGTGCTTATAGAAGGGGCTATGGAACGGGCAAGGCCTAGACGGGCTAGCCTACGCAATGTAATCACTCTATCACCCCGACATCAAACTAAACCTACTCAAGCCTCAATTTAAACCCATCACCCTCAAGCTAAACCCCCTCCCACCTCAACTAAAACCATCCCACCTTAAACTTAACCCACCTACACTCCAAACTAAACTAACCTCATTTCAAACTAAAACCATCCCACGTCAAATTCCTCATCTCAAAATAAACCTCAAATATAAAACAATCAAGATGTTTAAGTTGACAATGGATTACATCTCCCGATAGAATGGTCCTCATCAAACAAGAAAGTAAGTCCTACTACTTTCAAAGGTTACGTAATAATATAATATATCCAAATATTTAACTGCAAACTAGTAGCTAAAGTAGAGTAATAAAATCATATTTAAACCACTTAAAAAGAACATTTACAAACACATTAACAGTTTTAATTTAGTTTAAAATAATGTGTAAAAGGATTTAAAAGTTTGCTTTATTATTTTATTTTATTGGTCTGATCCAGGAACCACGTTGTACAACACAAATTCCAGTTCCAAATAAGTTCTAAATATAATGTAAAGTGATGTGAAATCAAAATTTAATTTTCAAAGTTTAACTGGTCACGGCAAAATAGTAGGGACTACAAGTTTTCATATTTTAAACATGTGGAAAGTTATAATTAATTCGTATGATGCAATATCAATTTTTTTAACTGTTGGATAAAATTATTTGAAATGTATTTTATTTTAAATAGAAGAAATCTCTTTGTATATACCATATGTCAAATTCTAAAATAATAAAATATATGTATAGATTCATAACATGTTAAAAGAATGTAAAGCCAGATCTAAAAACAGTGTAAACGTTTCAAATGTATTTTCTCTGTATCTTGTGTGTAATTTGTGTATTAAAACTTGATTTATTTTAATTTGAAATTATTGGTAAATTTATTGAAAGCACTATTCTTATGTTCAATTTAATTCTTGACTTTGCAGGTCAATTAATTAATTATGTAACAGACAATTGCAATATTTAACATCTAAATTAATTAAGAATTTATCTTTACATGCTACTACTTTCAAAGGACACATTAATTTACGTGTAAACTAGTAGGTAAAGTAAAGTATTAAACATATTTAAATACACTTAGAAAGAACATTTACAAACACATTTTACAAAATGTATTGCAATTCACACGACAGTGTTATGTTATACAACCTAACATGCATATTGAGCACACGTTCCATTTTTCCATTAAAACTGGCTCCCCAGAGTTTGCCCTACATTTTTAAATCAGACTGCATAAAGCCAAGGAGTGGTACACATAGTAAAATATTTATAATTTTATATATTTTCCCTGGAATAAAAATAGAGTGTTGTACATTTCTGCTTTACCTAGCATTCAACTCCCTTTGACGAGATTCTTCATTTATCAGGGCATTAAACATCTTTGATTTTACTGTTCTTATAAATAGAGGATATCAAAAACCCGTCAGGAAATAATAATTTAGGAACCAGGTGAAGCAAAAATAAGTCATACATAATGTAGGCTATAAATATTGAAATAAACACAATTTTCTTGTAATCAATAAGTTACCCAAGTTTAAGAAGGAAATAAAAATAAGAGCGTATAAAAGCATGAAAAAAGTACACTTCAAATGCAATTAACGCTTGGACAGACACGAGCTCGACGAAACGGCAACAAAATCTAAGAATAGAGCACTAAAACCATACAAATCCAACCGCACTCTACGGTGTAATAAAGTAGAACCTATTCTTGCATATTCATGAATAGCGCCAAGTATTGCTTTTGGGGTAGCTAATAAAGCTCGATTTTAAATGCACCGAACTAATACTGTAATGCTATCCTTGGAAGGATCTGAAGCCAATTAGAATAAATCCAGGGTCACTTTATTACAATTGGAAATCGATTAGGTAAGAAACTGTCTCAAGTAACTCGAGACCGGACTTGACGAATATAATCGAAATTTGATGTTGGAAAATATAAAAGAAGAGGTTGGTCTTTTCCGTGTATATAATTATCATAAAAATAGGTGACAAAGACGGCTCTTGTTTTAGAAATACAGTAGAGCTCGATTATAAGAGGTAATGTGGACCGAAGGTGTTTTGGTTATTCGAAAATCCTGCTATCACAAACTTTGTCAAAAACGGAAAGGGTAATAAATAGTAAAATGTCGACGCAGATCTTCTTCAACCAGGGTGAAGCTTTGTGTGTAGCCGAAACCTGGTCGAAAACATTAACAAACATACAAAAACAATATATTAAATTTTATTATAGAGCTAAACAACCGACAATACATTCACTGTTACAAACATATATATGAAAACAATCGGAATGTCCCGCAATATCGTTGGCCGTTGAAAAGAAACGCAAACAATGCCATTTTTTGTTCCCTTTATGTTGCAAATCAGACAATAAACCAACAATACGAAAAGTAATCAAGCATTGGGAAATGATAGTTCTATTGTCACACAGCAAAAACTATTTCATCCCGCTACAGTACAGTCTGATGCAAAAACAAATGCCGCAAGGACAAAAGTTACCTTTATTTTATGGCAGTGGAACAACAACGATCAAAATATTAATCAGTGAGATATATGATAATGCAGATACATAAAACGATTACCAGAGAATTTATTACAATTTATCGTCTGCAAACATATAACATCACAGACATATTGTAATGTTTTGCAGGATGTTTTAAAACTTTATTTTAAACTACGGTGGTGTTTAATTCACGTTACTAGTTTTTCCCAAATACCTTACAACTGCGATTTGCTTAGAGCAAAAAATGAACAATTTTAGAAAATGTAAAAAAATATTAAAATAAAAGTATAAAAAAATTAAAATATGTAAAATTTAAAAATATATATTAAAAGATAAATTAAAGCAAGTTCTAAATTCAATAAATGATAAATAGAAAATACGATTACAACTCTTAATGCACAACCTTGACTACTAGCGCCCCTGCCGGCTACGTTCGAAGTAATGTCGCCCTCCGCTGAGATTAACATGAATTCCCCCCTTCTGTGGAACTGCACTCAAGGTGTTATACGTGCATTGCAAGCTTGAGAACACAGATACCCTCACAGATCACCTCTAGTTCGTGGCGAATTTAGCTGAACAATTTTCCACGGCCATAGCTTTAAATATAGCCTTTCTGACGCTGAACGCGTTCCTTGGTATAAGTACTCAAGCTCTTCAAAAGAACTATTATCACGCTTTCATAGTTCGAATAGTATTTTGCTGACAGCTTGGTTACTTCTGAGTAAGCATAGAGAGCACCTCAAGTACAATGGAATCACTTTACAGAGGTGGTTGGGAGGGGATTTGGTTTGGTGCAGAGAACGTAAAGGAAGTTTCTACAACAAAGCGATACTAGCCTGTCTACTTACTTTCGGTTTGTACAGGGAAACCTGGCAAGCTGATCAGTGACACACATGTGACTGATAATAATTACTTATAAAACACAACTATAAACTAAAAATTGAATTTGTTTCAGTATACAGCACAGCTATTGTATTACAATGGATAGGCGGCCTTCCACCAGAAGAGCGCTTTGCGATCAATTAAAGTCGGGAGAAGGAGCTGTATCTGCCGGTTCATAATCATAAGTAACTAGGCCCAAAGCGCATATAACCTAGCGATTTTTCTCAGAGTGATTCAATAATGGCTACTTGATATAGCTTTTAATTTTCAGTGGTAAAAGAAAGATGAAGGTCACGTCTCTGTGAACTGGGTCACAACGAAATGATAAATACAAATGAACCCATCAGTCATTGGAGGTCTTCAATTCGTTTTATTGTTATGGTTGATGTGGTGGTTGCGCGTCTTCTCATCGCTCACTCTATATCAACTCGATGCGACGCGAAGTTACATTCATTTACCACTTGAGTAAAGCTCCAATTTACATAAAGCATATGCAAGTCGACTTTGGCTTCCACTATGTTTGTTTAACTGAACTTCAAGGATATTCAATGGAAAAATCAATGCTGCATTAGACAATGACCGAGTCATCAATTTTTCAAGTAATCCGAGAATATTTTATAATTAATTATTACTTTTCCATTTCTAAGTCAATTCATTCTCTATTTCACTTAAAGGTTATTTGAAGGTTATGTTTAGTTATTTTCAATGAAATAAAAACACTGTGCACTTAACTAAACCATGTTGTCACGTATGACGTCACATGACAGTTGTTTTTACTCTTAATTTAGGCTATATTACTTTCTGTATTGTAGATTATACGAAGATAAATCATATAATTACCTATACATCAACTTAAAAATATCGAAAATACAGTCATATATTACAATAGACTTGTTAAATACATAGCGACATTTATTGCTTATGTCAATTATAAAAAAAACCTGTGTTGTTGGGCCGTTATATAAAAAAATGGCGTATTGTTCAAAACTTTTATATTTCTTACCGCAATTTTGTTTTCATTAATAGTTTGAAACTAGTTTTAGCCATTTGTGTTCCCTGGTTATTCCTGCAATTGATATTTAATTTCATTACTTTTTTCCGTCATATTTACATTTATATGTATGAATAATTGTTACAGATGATTAGGGCAGTAACGTTTAATGAGTTTTCGCTCAATAGAATCACAGATACATACATATATATATATATATATATATATATATATATATATATATATATATATTTGTTTTCGAATTATTAAAGATATTTTAACCTTGATTTATAACAAAATAACCTCTAAAACTGATAACGTTTGAAAACGTTTTTACTTTGTACAATAGATATAAGGTTGATTCTATAAAAATACATTTCTGAGGTAAAACATTTCTAACTATTTGACCACAGATTTTATGAGGGCAGGACGGATCAGCAAATAAAAGAGATCAGTTAAAGTCCTGTGGGAGACTGACACTGGATCAAGGGATTATTGAGTTCCTGGTGGGAGCTGTAGGGAACGGTTTTATAACTAAAGTGCGACAAAACTCTGACGTACGTAGCACACATGTAAACTGGAGTTGAAATTTATTACTTTAAATCAATGGAAACTAATTAGTGAAATAAAATTATCGTAACCTATTGGAGTGAAATGAATGACAAACTTTAAGTTAATTTAAAATCTTCTTTGAAAAAATAAAATTTTGTAAAACTTCAATAATTTATTTTATGGTATCAGTGTACCAATGAAGAAGGTAGAAACATTATTTACTCTTTTAATTATTTAAATTTTTTCAGCGCAGGTAACAATAACATATCACCCTTGTAATACTCGCACTTCCGTGTATTTGTGTAATTTCAACAACAATATCTTGTAAAAAGTTCATTTTAAAAACGTCAAAATATGCAAAATTATGGTTAGTTGTGTGAAAATTATTTATTCAAAAAATACAATTATTGAAATATTTGTGTTTTGAAGATTTTACAAATTGGTGTAAAATTTAATCGCCTTTCAAAAATTAGATGTACTTTCAGTTTTCCCGGTGAATGTATGGAATTCCCTATGAAGAAAGAAATCTAAAGGGTCATTATACATGAAAATCTGTAATGTCGTTATGTCTCATTATACGTAACAGGAGGGGTTTTCAATATAATATCACCTATGACTCTTCTGACGAATTAGGGAATCCAACAAGTCATTACATAAAAGTCTGTTGAGTCGTTATGTTTCTACATAGGCCTACATATCGAGGGGAATTTTCCTGTCCCACTGGGGAGGGGGAGAATATGCGGTTTTATATAGCAATTGAAGGTAATCATAAAGTAAGGA
The DNA here is from genome assembly GCA_036971475.1 of Prosapia bicincta. Lineage (NCBI taxonomy): Eukaryota > Metazoa > Arthropoda > Insecta > Hemiptera > Cercopidae > Prosapia > Prosapia bicincta. Next base: position 13,742,331 of record JBAIZL010000008.1, read on the forward strand.
ATCCAACGTGTCATTTTACATGAATGTCTGTTTTGTCGTTATGTTTCTACATAGGCTTACATATCGAGGGAAATTTTCCTGTCCCACTGGGGAGGGGGAGAATATGCGGTTTTATATAGCAATTGAAGGTAATCATAAAGTAAGGAATCCAACGTGTCAGTTTACATGAATGTCTGTTTTGTCGTTATGTTTCTACATAGGCTTACATATCGAGGGAAATTTTCCTGTCCCACTGGGGAGGGGGAGAATATGCGGTTTTATATAGCAATTGAAGGTAATCATAAAGTAAGGAATCCAACGTGTCAGTTTACATGAATGTCTGTTTTGTCGTTATGTTTCTACATAGGCTTACATATCGAGGGAAATTTTCCTGTCCCACTGGGGAGGGGGAGAATATGCGGTTTTATATAGCAATTGAAGGTAATCATAAAGTAAGGAATCCAACAAGTCATTACATAAAAGTCTGTTGAGTCGTTATGTTTCTACATAGGCCTACATATCGAGGGGAATTTTCCTGTCCCACTGGGGAGGGGGAGAATATGCGGTTTTATATAGCAATTGAAGGTAATCATAAAGTAAGGAATCCAACGTGTCAGTTTACATGAATGTCTGTTTTGTCGTTATGTTTCTACATAGGCTTACATATCGAGGGAAATTTTCCTGTCCCACTGGGGAGGGGGAGAATATGCGGTTTTATATAGCAATTGAAGGTAATCATAAAGTAAGGAATCCAACAAGTCATTACATAAAAGTCTGTTGAGTCGTTATGTTTCTACATACGCTTACATATCGAGGGAAATTTTCCTGTCCCACTGGGGAGGGGGAGAATATGCGGTTTTATATAGCAATTGACGGTAATCATAAAGTAAGGAATCCAACAAGTCATTACATAAAAGTCTGTTGAGTCGTTATGTTTCTACATAGGCCTACATATCGAGGGGAATTTTCCTGTCCCACTGGGGAGGGGGAGAATATGCGGTTTTATATAGCAATTGAAGGTAATCATAAAGTAAGGAATCCAACGTGTCATTTTACATGAATGTCTGTTTTGTCGTTATGTTTCTACATAGGCTTACATATCGAGGGAAATTTTCCTGTCCCACTGGGGAGGGGGAGAATATGCGGTTTTATATAGCAATTGAAGGTAATCATAAAGTAAGGAATCCAACGTGTCATTTTACATGAATGTCTGTTTTGTCGTTATGTTTCTACATAGGCTTACATATCGAGGGAAATTTTCCTGTCCCACTGGGGAGGGGGAGAATATGCGGTTTTATATAGCAATTGAAGGTAATCATAAAGTAAGGAATCCAACGTGTCATTTTACATGAATGTCTGTTTTGTCGTTATGTTTCTACATAGGCTTACATATCGAGGGAAATTTTCCTGTCCCACTGGGGAGGGGGAGAATATGCGGTTTTATATAGCAATTGAAGGTAATCATAAAGTAAGGAATCCAACGTGTCATTTTACATGAATGTCTGTTTTGTCGTTATGTTTCTACATAGGCTTACATATCGAGGGAAATTTTCCTGTCCCACTGGGGAGGGGGAGAATATGCGGTTTTATATAGCAATTGAAGGTAATCATAAAGTAAGGAATCCAACGTGTCATTTTACATGAATGTCTGTTTTGTCGTTATGTTTCTACATAGGCTTACATATCGAGGGAAATTTTCCTGTCCCACTGGGGAGGGGGAGAATATGCGGTTTTATATAGCAATTGAAGGTAATCATAAAGTAAGGAATCCAACGTGTCATTTTACATGAATGTCTGTTTTGTCGTTATGTTTCTACATAGGCTTACATATCGAGGGAAATTTTCCTGTCCCACTGGGGAGGGGGAGAATATGCGGTTTTATATAGCAATTGACGGTAATCATAAAGTAAGGAATCCAACAAGTCATTACATAAAAGTCTGTTGAGTCGTTATGTTTCTACATAGGCCTACATATCGAGGGGAATTTTCCTGTCCCACTGGGGAGGGGGAGAATATGCGGTTTTATATAGCAATTGAAGGTAATCATAAAGTAAGGAATCCAACGTGTCATTTTACATGAATGTCTGTTTTGTCGTTATGTTTCTACATAGGCTTACATATCGAGGGAAATTTTCCTGTCCCACTGGGGAGGGGGAGAATATGCGGTTTTATATAGCAATTGAAGGTAATCATAAAGTAAGGAATCCAACGTGTCATTTTACATGAATGTCTGTTTTGTCGTTATGTTTCTACATAGGCTTACATATCGAGGGAAATTTTCCTGTCCCACTGGGGAGGGGGAGAATATGCGGTTTTATATAGCAATTGAAGGTAATCATAAAGTAAGGAATCCAACGTGTCATTTTACATGAATGTCTGTTTTGTCGTTATGTTTCTACATAGGCTTACATATCGAGGGAAATTTTCCTGTCCCACTGGGGAGGGGGAGAATATGCGGTTTTATATAGCAATTGAAGGTAATCATAAAGTAAGGAATCCAACGTGTCATTTTACATGAATGTCTGTTTTGTCGTTATGTTTCTACATAGGCTTACATATCGAGGGAAATTTTCCTGTCCCACTGGGGAGGGGGAGAATATGCGGATTTATATAGCAATTGACGGTAATCATAAAGTAAGGAATCCAACGTGTCATTTTACATGAATGTCTGTTTTGTCGTTATGTTTCTACATAGGCCTACATATCGAGGGAAATTTTCCTGTCCCACTGGGGAGGGGGAGAATATGCGGATTTATATAGCAATTGACGGTAATCATAAAGTAAGGAATCCAACGTGTCATTTTACATGAATGTCTGTTTTGTCGTTATGTTTCTACATAGGCCTACATATCGAGGGAAATTTTCCTGTCCCACTGGGGAGGGGGAGAATATGCGGATTTATATAGCAATTGACGGTAATCATAAAGTAAGGAATCCAACGTGTCATTTTACATGAATGTCTGTTTTGTCGTTATGTTTCTACATAGGCTTACATATCGAGGGAAATTTTCCTGTCCCACTGGGGAGGGGGAGAATATGCGGATTTATATAGCAATTGACGGTAATCATAAAGTAAGGAATCCAACGTGTCATTTTACATGAATGTCTGTTTTGTCGTTATGTTTCTACATAGGCTTACATATCGAGGGAAATTTTCCTGTCCCACTGGGGAGGGGGAGAATATGCGGATTTATATAGCAATTCAAGGATATCATAAAGTAAGGAATCCAACTTGTCACTTTACATGAATGTCTGTTTTGTCGTTATGTTTCTACATAGGCCTACATATCGAGGGAAATTTTCCGGTCCCACTGGGGAGGGGGGAGAATATGCGGTTTTATATAGCAATTGACGGTAATCATAAAGTAAGGAATCCAACGTGTCATTTTACATGAATGTCTGTTTTGTCGTTATGTTTCTACATAGGCTTACACATCGAGGGAAATTTTCCTGACCCACTGGGGAGGGGGAGAATATGCGGATTTATATAGCAATTGACGGTAATCATAAAGTAAGGAATCCAACGTGTCATTTTACATGAATGTCTGTTTTCTCGTTATGTTTCTACATAGGCTTACATATCGAGGGAAATTTTCCTGACCCACTGGGGAGGGGGAGAATATGCGGATTTATATAGCAATTGACGGTAATCATAAAGTAAGGAATCCAACGTGTCATTTTACATGAATGTCTGTTTTGTCGTTATGTTTCTACATAGGCTTACATATCGAGGGAAATTTTCCTGTCCCACTGGGGAGGGGGAGAATATGCGGATTTATATAGCAATTGACGGTAATCATAAAGTAAGGAATCCAAAGTGTAATTTTACATGAATGTCTGTTTTGTCGTTATGTTTCTACATAGGCTTACATATCGTGGGAAATTTTCCGGTCCCACTGGGGAGGGGGGAGAATATGCGGTTTTATATAGCAATTGAAGGTAATCATAAAGTAAGGAATCCAACGTGTCATTTTACATGAATGTCTGTTTTGTCGTTATGTTTCTACATAGGCTTACATATCGAGGGAAATATTTCCGGTCCCACTGGGGAGGGGGGAGAATATGCGGTATTATATAGCAATTGACGGTAATCATAAAGTAAGGAATCCAACGTGTCATTTTACATGAATGTCTGTTTTGTCGTTATGTTTCTACATAGGCTTACATATCGAGGGAAATTTTCCTGACCCACTGGGGAGGGGGAGAATATGCGGATTTATATAGCAATTGACGGTAATCATAAAGTAAGGAATCCAACGTGTCATTTTACATGAATGTCTGTTTTCTCGTTATGTTTCTACATAGGCTTACATATCGAGGGAAATTTTCCTGACCCACTGGGGAGAGGGAGAATATGCGGATTTATATAGCAATTGACGGTAATCATAAAGTAAGGAATCCAACGTGTCATTTTACATGAATGTCTGTTTTGTCGTTATGTTTCTACATAGGCTTACATATCGAGGGAAATTTTCCTGTCCCACTGGGGAGGGGGAGAATATGCGGATTTATATAGCAATTGACGGTAATCATAAAGTAAGGAATCCAACGTGTAATTTTACATGAATGTCTGTTTTGTCGTTATGTTTCTACATAGGCTTACATATCGTGGGAAATTTTCCTGTCCCACTGGGGAGGGGGAGAATATGCGGATTTATATAGCAATTGACGGTAATCATAAAGTAAGGAATCCAACGTGTCATTTTACATGAATGTCTGTTTTGTCGTTATGTTTCTACATAGGCTTACATATCGTGGGAAATTTTCCTGTCCCACTGGGGAGGGGGAGAATATGCGGATTTATATAGCAATTGACGGTAATCATAAAGTAAGGAATCCAACATGTCATTTTACATGAATGTCTGTTTTGTCGTTATGTTTCTACATAGGCTTACATATCGTGGGAAATTTTCCTGTCCCACTGGGGAGGGGGAGAATATGCGGATTTATATAGCAATTGACGGTAATCATAAAGTAAGGAATCCAACGTGTCATTTTACATGAATGTCTGTTTTGTCGTTATGTTTCTACATAGGCTTACATATCGAGGGAAATTTTCCAATCCCACTGGGGAGGGGGAGAATATGCGGTTTTATATAGCAATTGAAGGTAATCATAAAGTAAGGAATCCAACGTGTCATTTTACATGAATGTCTGTTTTGTCGTTATGTTTCTACATAGGCTTACATATCGAGGGAAATTTTCCTGTCCCACTGGGGAGGGGGAGAATATGCGGATTTATATAGCAATTGACGGTAATCATAAAGTAAGGAATCCAACAAGTCATTACATAAAAGTCTGTTGAGTCGTTATGTTTCTACATAGGCCTACATATCGAGGGGAATTTTCCTGTCCCACTGGGGAGGGGGAGAATATGCGGTTTTATATAGCAATTGAAGGTAATCATAAAGTAAGGAATCCAACGTGTCATTTTACATGAATGTCTGTTTTGTCGTTATGTTTCTACATAGGCTTACATATCGAGGGAAATTTTCCTGTCCCACTGGGGAGGGGGAGAATATGCGGTTTTATATAGCAATTGAAGGTAATCATAAAGTAAGGAATCCAACGTGTCATTTTACATGAATGTCTGTTTTGTCGTTATGTTTCTACATAGGCTTACATATCGAGGGAAATTTTCCTGTCCCACTGGGGAGGGGGAGACTATGCGGTTTTATATAGCAATTGAAGGTAATCATAAAGTAAGGAATCCAACATGTCATTTTACATGAATTTCTGTTTTGTCGTTATGTTTCTACATAGGCTTACATATCGAGGGAAATTTTCCTGTCCCACTGGGGAGGGGGAGAATATGCGGATTTATATAGCAATTGAAGGTAATCATAAAGTAAGGAATCCAACATGTCATTTTACATGAATGTCTGTTTTGTCGTTATGTTTCTACATAGGCTTACATATCGAGGGAAATTTTCCTGTCCCACTGGGGAGGGGGAGAATATGCGGTTTTATATAGCAATTGAAGGTAATCATAAAGTAAGGAATCCAACGTGTCATTTTACATGAATGTCTGTTTTGTCGTTATGTTTCTACATAGGCTTACATATCGAGGGAAATTTTCCTGTCCCACTGGGGAGGGGGAGAATATGCGGTTTTATATAGCAATTGAAGGTAATCATAAAGTAAGGAATCCAACGTGTCATTTTACATGAATGTCTGTTTTGTCGTTATGTTTCTACATAGGCTTACATATCGAGGGAAATTTTCCTGTCCCACTGGGGAGGGGGAGAATATGCGGATTTATATAGCAATTGACGGTAATCATAAAGTAAGGAATCCAACGTGTCATTTTACATGAATGTCTGTTTTGTCGTTATGTTTCTACATAGGCCTACATATCGAGGGAAATTTTCCTGTCCCACTGGGGAGGGGGAGAATATGCGGATTTATATAGCAATTGACGGTAATCATAAAGTAAGGAATCCAACGTGTCATTTTACATGAATGTCTGTTTTGTCGTTATGTTTCTACATAGGCCTACATATCGAGGGAAATTTTCCTGTCCCACTGGGGAGGGGGAGAATATGCGGATTTATATAGCAATTGACGGTAATCATAAAGTAAGGAATCCAACGTGTCATTTAACATGAATGTCTGTTTTGTCGTTATGTTTCTACATAGGCTTACATATCGAGGGAAATTTTCCTGTCCCACTGGGGAGGGGGAGAATATGCGGATTTATATAGCAATTGACGGTAATCATAAAGTAAGGAATCCAACGTGTCATTTTACATGAATGTCTGTTTTGTCGTTATGTTTCTACATAGGCTTACATATCGAGGGAAATTTTCCTGTCCCACTGGGGAGGGGGAGAATATGCGGATTTATATAGCAATTCAAGGTAATCATAAAGTAAGGAATCCAACTTGTCACTTTACATGAATGTCTGTTTTGTCGTTATGTTTCTACATAGGCTTACATATCGAGGGAAATTTTCCGGTCCCACTGGGGAGGGGGAGAATATGCGGTTTTATATAGCAATTGACGGTAATCATAAAGTAAGGAATTAAACGTGTCATTTTACATGAATGTCTGTTTTGTCGTTATGTTTCTACATAGGCTTACATATCGAGGGAAATTTTCCTGACCCACTGGGGAGGGGGAGAATATGCGGATTTATATAGCAATTGACGGTAATCATAAAGTAAGGAATCCAACGTGTCATTTTACATGAATGTCTGTTTTCTCGTTATGTTTCTACATAGGCTTACATATCGAGGGAAATTTTCCTGACCCACTGGGGAGGGGGAGAATATGCGGATTTATATAGCAATTGACGGTAATCATAAAGTAAGGAATCCAACGTGTCATTTTACATGAATGTCTGTTTTGTCGTTATGTTTCTACATAGGCTTACATATCGAGGGAAATTTTCCTGTCCCACTGGGGAGGGGGAGAATATGCGGATTTATATAGCAATTGACGGTAATCATAAAGTAAGGAATCCAAAGTGTAATTTTACATGAATGTCTGTTTTGTCGTTATGTTTCTACATAGGCTTACATATCGTGGGAAATTTTCCTGTCCCACTGGGGAGGGGGAGAATATGCGGATTTATATAGCAATTGACGGTAATCATAAAGTAAGGAATCCAACGTGTCATTTTACATGAATGTCTGTTTTGTCGTTATGTTTCTACATAGGCTTACATATCGAGGGAAATTTTCCGGTCCCACTGGGGAGGGGGGAGAATATGCGGTATTATATAGCAATTGACGGTAATCATAAAGTAAGGAATCCAACGTGTCATTTTACATGAATGTCTGTTTTGTCGTTATGTTTCTACATAGGCTTACATATCGAGGGAAATTTTCCTGACCCACTGGGGAGGGGGAGAATATGCGGATTTATATAGCAATTGACGGTAATCATAAAGTAAGGAATCCAACGTGTCACTTTACATGAATGTCTGTTTTCTCGTTATGTTTCTACATAGGCTTACATATCGAGGGAAATTTTCCTGACCCACTGGGGAGAGGGAGAATATGCGGATTTATATAGCAATTGACGGTAATCATAAAGTAAGGAATCCAACGTGTCATTTTACATGAATGTCTGTTTTGTCGTTATGTTTCTACATAGGCTTACATATCGAGGGAAATTTTCCTGTCCCACTGGGGAGGGGGAGAATATGCGGATTTATATAGCAATTGACGGTAATCATAAAGTAAGGAATCCAACGTGTAATTTTACATGAATGTCTGTTTTGTCGTTATGTTTCTACATAGGCTTACATATCGTGGGAAATTTTCCTGTCCCACTGGGGAGGGGGAGAATATGCGGATTTATATAGCAATTGACGGTAATCATAAAGTAAGGAATCCAACGTGTCATTTTACATGAATGTCTGTTTTGTCGTTATGTTTCTACATAGGCTTACATATCGAGGAAAATTTTCCTGTCCCACTGGGGAGGGGGAGAATATGCGGATTTATATAGCAATTGACGGTAATCATAAAGTAAGGAATCCAACGTGTCATTTTACATGAATGTCTGTTTTGTCGTTATGTTTCTACATAGGCTTACATATCGAGGGAAATTTTCCTGTCCCACTGGGGAGGGGGAGAATATGCGGATTTATATAGCAATTGACGGTAATCATAAAGTAAGGAATCCAACGTGTCATTTTACATGAATGTCTGTTTTGTCGTTATGTTTCTACATAGGCTTACATATCGAGGGAAATTTTCCTGACCCACTGGGGAGGGGAAGATTATGCGGTTTTATATAGCAATTGACGGTAATCATAAAGTAAGGAATCTAACGTGTCATTTTACATGAATGTCTGTTTTGTCGTTATGTTTCTACATAGGCTTACATATCGAGGGAAATTTTCCTGTCCCACTGGGGAGGGGGAGAATATGCGGATTTATATAGCAATTGACGGTAATCATAAAGTAAGGAATCCAACGTGTCATTTTACATGAATGTCTGTTTTGTCGTTATGTTTCTACATAGGCTTACATATCGAGGGAAATTTTCCTGTCTCACTGGGGAGGGGGAGAATATGCGGATTTATATAGCAATTGACGGTAATCATAAAGTAAGGAATCCAACGTGTCATTTTACATGAATGTCTGTTTTGTCGTTATGTTTCTACATAGGCTTACATATCGAGGGAAATTTTCCTGTCCCACTGGGGAGGGGGAGAATATGCGGTTATATATAGCAATTGACGGTAATCATAAAGTAAGGAATCCAACGTGTCATTTTACATGAATGTCTGTTTTGTCGTTATGTTTCTACATAGGCTTACATATCGAGGGAAATTTTCCTGTCCCACTGGGGAGGGGGAGAATATGCGGATTTATATAGCAATTGACGGTAATCATAAAGTAAGGAATCCAACGTGTCATTTTACATGAATGTCTGTTTTGTCGTTATGTTTCTACATAGGCTTACATATCGAGGGAAATTTTCCTGTCCCACTGGGGAGGGGGAGAATATGCGGATTTATATAGCAATTGACGGTAATCATAAAGTAAGGAATCCAACGTGTCATTTTACATGAATGTCTGTTTTGTCGTTATGTTTCTACATAGGCTTACATATCGAGGGAAATTTTCCTGTCCCACTGGGGAGGGGGAGAATATGCGGATTTATATAGCAATTGACGGTAATCATAAAGTAAGGAATCCAACGTGTCATTTTACATGAATGTCTGTTTTGTCGTTATGTTTCTACATAGGCTTACATATCGTGGGAAATTTTCCTGTCCCACTGGGGAGGGGGAGAATATGCGGATTTATATAGCAATTGACGGTAATCATAAAGTAAGGAATCCAACGTGTCATTTTACATGAATGTCTGTTTTGTCGTTATGTTTCTACATAGGCTTACATATCGAGGGAAATTTTCCTGTCCCACTGGGGAGGGGGAGAATATGCGGATTTATATAGCAATTGACGGTAATCATAAAGTAAGGAATCCAACGTGTCATTTTACATGAATGTCTGTTTTGTCGTTATGTTTCTACATAGGCTTACATATCGAGGGAAATTTTCCTGACCCACTGGGGAGGGGAAGATTATGCGGTTTTATATAGCAATTGACGGTAATCATAAAGTAAGGAATCTAACGTGTCATTTTACATGAATGTCTGTTTTGTCGTTATGTTTCTACATAGGCTTACATATCGAGGGAAATTTTCCTGTCCCACTGGGGAGGGGGAGAATATGCGGATTTATATAGCAATTGACGGTAATCATAAAGTAAGGAATCCAACGTGTAATTTTACATGAATGTCTGTTTTGTCGTTATGTTTCTACATAGGCTTACATATCGAGGGAAATTTTCCTGTCTCACTGGGGAGGGGGAGAATATGCGGATTTATATAGCAATTGACGGTAATCATAAAGTAAGGAATCCAACGTGTAATTTTACATGAATGTCTGTTTTGTCGTTATGTTTCTACATAGGCTTACATATCGAGGGAAATTTTCCTGTCTCACTGGGGAGGGGGAGAATATGCGGATTTATATAGCAATTGACGGTAATCATAAAGTAAGGAATCCAACGTGTCATTTTACATGAATGTCTGTTTTGTCGTTATGTTTCTACATAGGCTTACATATCGAGGGAAATTTTCCTGTCCCACTGGGGAGGGGGAGAATATGCGGATTTATATAGCAATTGACGGTAATCATAAAGTAAGGAATCCAACGTGTCATTTTACATGAATGTCTGTTTTGTCGTTATGTTTCTACATAGGCTTACATATCGAGGGAAATTTTCCTGTCCCACTGGGGAGGGGGAGAATATGCGGATTTATATAGCAATTGACGGTAATCATAAAGTAAGGAATCCAACGTGTCATTTTACATGAATGTCTGTTTTGTCGTTATGTTTCTACATAGGCTTACATATCGAGGGAAATTTTCCTGTCCCACTGGGGAGGGGGAGAATATGCGGATTTATATAGCAATTGACGGTAATCATAAAGTAAGGAATCCAACGTGTCATTTTACATGAATGTCTGTTTTGTCGTTATGTTTCTACATAGGCTTACATATCGTGGGAAATTTTCCTGTCCCACTGGGGAGGGGGAGAATATGCGGATTTATATAGCAATTGACGGTAATCATAAAGTAAGGAATCCAACGTGTCATTTTACATGAATGTCTGTTTTGTCGTTATGTTTCTACATAGGCTTACATATCGAGGGAAATTTTCCTGTCCCACTGGGGAGGGGGAGAATATGCGGATTTATATAGCAATTGACGGTAATCATAAAGTAAGGAATCCAACGTGTCATTTTACATGAATGTCTGTTTTGTCGTTATGTTTCTACATAGGCTTACATATCGAGGGAAATTTTCCTGACCCACTGGGGAGGGGAAGATTATGCGGTTTTATATAGCAATTGACGGTAATCATAAAGTAAGGAATCTAACGTGTCATTTTACATGAATGTCTGTTTTGTCGTTATGTTTCTACATAGGCTTACATATCGAGGGAAATTTTCCTGTCCCACTGGGGAGGGGGAGAATATGCGGATTTATATAGCAATTGACGGTAATCATAAAGTAAGGAATCCAACGTGTAATTTTACATGAATGTCTGTTTTGTCGTTATGTTTCTACATAGGCTTACATATCGAGGGAAATTTTCCTGTCTCACTGGGGAGGGGGAGAATATGCGGATTTATATAGCAATTGACGGTAATCATAAAGTAAGGAATCCAACGTGTAATTTTACATGAATGTCTGTTTTGTCGTTATGTTTCTACATAGGCTTACATATCGAGGGAAATTTTCCTGTCCCACTGGGGAGGGGGAGAATATGCGGATTTATATAGCAATTGACGGTAATCATAAAGTAAGGAATCCAACGTGTCATTTTACATGAATGTCTGTTTTGTCGTTATGTTTCTACATAGGCTTACATATCGAGGGAAATTTTCCTGTCCCACTGGGGAGGGGGAGAATATGCGGATTTATATAGCAATTGACGGTAATCATAAAGTAAGGAATCCAACGTGTCATTTTACATGAATGTCTGTTTTGTCGTTATGTTTCTACATAGGCTTACATATCGAGGGAAATTTTCCTGTCCCACTGGGGAGGGGGAGAATATGCGGATTTATATAGCAATTGACGGTAATCATAAAGTAAGGAATCCAACGTGTCATTTTACATGAATGTCTGTTTTGTCGTTATGTTTCTACATAGGCTTACATATCGTGGGAAATTTTCCTGTCCCACTGGGGAGGGGGAGAATATGCGGATTTATATAGCAATTGACGGTAATCATAAAGTAAGGAATCCAACGTGTCATTTTAAATGAATGTCTGTTTTGTCGTTATGTTTCTACATAGGCTTACATATCGAGGGAAATTTTCCTGTCCCACTGGGGAGGGGGAGAATATGCGGATTTATATAGCAATTGACGGTAATCATAAAGTAAGGAATCCAACGTGTCATTTTACATGAATGTCTGTTTTGTCGTTATGTTTCTACATAGGCTTACATATCGAGGGAAATTTTCCTGTCCCACTGGAGAGGGGGAGAATATGCGGATTTATATAGCAATTGACGGTAATCATAAAGTAAGGAATCCAACGTGTCATTTTACATGAATGTCTGTTTTGTCGTTATGTTTCTACATAGGCTTACATAACGTGGGAAATTTTCCTGTCCCACTGGGGAGGGGGAGAATATGCGGTTTTATATAGCAATTGAAGGTAATCATAAAGTAAGGAATCCAACGTAACATTTTACATGAATGTCTGTTTTGTCGTTATGTTTCTACATAGGCTTACATATCGAGGGAAATTTTCCTGTCCCACTGGGGAGGGGGAGAATATGCGGATTTATATAGCAATTGACGGTAATCATAAAGTAAGGAATCTAACGTGTCATTTTACATGAATGTCTGTTTTGTCGTTATGTTTCTACATAGGCTTACATATCGAGGGAAATTTTCCTGTCCCACTGGGGAGGGGGAGAATAAGCGGTTTTATATAGCAATTGACGGTAATCATAAAGTAAGGTATCCAACGTGTCATTTTACATGAATGTCTGTTTTGTCGTTATGTTTCTACATAGGCTTACATATCGAGGGTAATTTTCCTGTCCCACTGGGGAGGGGGAGAATAAGCGGTTTTATATAGCAATTGACGGTAATCATAAAGTAAGGAATCCAACGTGTCATTTTACATGAATGCCTGTTTTGTCGTTATGTTTCTACATAGGCTTACATATCGAGGGAAATTTTCCTGTCCCACTGGGGAGGGGGAGAATATGCGGATTTATATAGCAATTGAAGGTAATCATAAAGTAAGGAATCCAACATGTCATTTTACATGAATTTCTGTTTTGTCGTTATGTTTCTACATAGGCTTACATATCGAGGGAAATTTTCCTGTCCCACTGGGGAGGGGGAGAATATGCGGATTTATATAGCAATTGAAGGTAATCATAAAGTAAGGAATCCAACATGTCATTTTACATGAATTTCTGTTTTGTCGTTATGTTTCTACATAGGCTTACATATCGAGGGAAATTTTCCTGTCCCACTGGGGAGGGGGAGAATATGCGGATTTATATAGCAATTGAAGGTAATCATAAAGTAAGGAATCCAACATGTCATTTTACATGAATTTCTGTTTTGTCGTTATGTTTCTACATAGGCTTACATATCGAGGGAAATTTTCCTGTCCCACTGGGGAGGGGGAGAATATGCGGATTTATATAGCAATTGAAGGTAATCATAAAGTAAGGAATCCAACATGTCATTTTACATGAATTTCTGTTTTGTCGTTAGGTTTCTACATAGGCTTACATATCGAGGGAAATTTTCCTGTCCCACTGGGGAGGGGGAGAATATGCGGATTTATATAGCAATTGAAGGTAATCATAAAGTAAGGAATCCAACATGTCATTTTACATGAATGTCTGTTTTGTCGTTATGTTTCTACATAGGCTTACATATCGAGGGAAATTTTCCTGTCCCACTGGGGAGGGGGAGAATATGAGGATTTATATAGCAATTGAAGGTAATCATAAAGTAAGGAATCCAACATGTCATTTTACATGAATTTCTGTTTTGTCGTTATGTTTCTACATAGGCTTACATATCGAGGGAAATTTTCCTGTCCCACTGGGGAGGGGGAGAATATGCGGATTTATATAGCAATTGAAGGTAATCATAAAGTAAGGAATCCAACATGTCATTTTACATGAATTTCTGTTTTGTCGTTATGTTTCTACATAGGCTTACATATCGAGGGAAATTTTCCTGTCCCACTGGGGAGGGGGAGAATATGCGGATTTATATAGCAATTGAAGGTAATCATAAAGTAAGGAATCCAACATGTCATTTTACATGAATGTCTGTTTTGTCGTTATGTTTCTACATAGGCTTACATATCGAGGGAAATTTTCCTGTCCCACTGGGGAGGGGGAGAATATGCGGATTTATATAGCAATTGAAGGTAATCATAAAGTAAGGAATCCAACATGTCATTTTACATGAATTTCTGTTTTGTCGTTATGTTTCTACATAGGCTTACATATCGAGGGAAATTTTCCTGTCCCACTGGGGAGGGGGAGAATATGCGGATTTATATAGCAATTGAAGGTAATCATAAAGTAAGGAATCCAACATGTCATTTTACATGAATTTCTGTTTTGTCGTTATGTTTCTACATAGGCTTACATATCGAGGGAAATTTTCCTGTCCCACTGGGGAGGGGGAGAATATGCGGATTTATATAGCAGTTGACGGTAATCATAAAGTAAGGAATCCAACGTGTCATTTTACATGAATGTCTGTTTTGTCGTTATGTTTCTACATAGGCTTACATATCGTGGGAAATTTTCCTGTCCCACTGGGGAGGGGGAGAATATGCGGTTTTATATAGCAATTGAAGGTAATCATAAAGTAAGGAATCCAACGTATCATTTTACATGAATGTCTGTTTTGTCGTTATGTTTCTACATAGGCTTACATATCGAGGGAAATTTTCCTGTCCCACTGGGGAGGGGGAGAATAAGCGGTTTTATATAGCAATTGACGGTAATCATAAAGTAAGGTATCCAACGTGTCATTTTACATGAATGTCTGTTTTGTCGTTATGTTTCTACATAGGCTTACATATCGAGGGAAATTTTCCTGTCCCACTGGGGAGGGGGAGAATAAGCGGTTTTATATAGCAATTGACGGTAATCATAAAGTAAGGAATCCAACGTGTCATTTTACATGAATGCCTGTTTTGTCGTTATGTTTCTACATAGGCTTACATATCGAGGGAAATTTTCCTGTCCCACTGGGGAGGGGGAGAATATGCGGATTTATATAGCAATTGAAGGTAATCATAAAGTAAGGAATCCAACATGTCATTTTACATGAATTTCTGTTTTGTCGTTATGTTTCTACATAGGCTTACATATCGAGGGAAATTTTCCTGTCCCACTGGGGAGGGGGAGAATATGCGGATTTATATAGCAATTGAAGGTAATCATAAAGTAAGGAATCCAACATGTCATTTTACATGAATTTCTGTTTTGTCGTTATGTTTCTACATAGGCTTACATATCGAGGGAAATTTTCCTGTCCCACTGGGGAGGGGGAGAATATGCGGATTTATATAGCAATTGAAGGTAATCATAAAGTAAGGAATCCAACATGTCATTTTACATGAATTTCTGTTTTGTCGTTATGTTTCTACATAGGCTTACATATCGAGGGAAATTTTCCTGTCCCACTGGGGAGGGGGAGAATATGCGGATTTATATAGCAATTGAAGGTAATCATAAAGTAAGGAATCCAACATGTCATTTTACATGAATTTCTGTTTTGTCGTTATGTTTCTACATAGGCTTACATATCGAGGGAAATTTTCCTGTCCCACTGGGGAGGGGGAGAATATGCGGATTTATATAGCAATTGAAGGTAATCATAAAGTAAGGAATCCAACCTGTCATTTTACATGAATTTCTGTTTTGTCGTTATGTTTCTACATAGGCTTACATATCGAGGGAAATTTTCCTGTCCCACTGGGGAGGGGGAGAATATGCGGATTTATATAGCAATTGAAGGTAATCATAAAGTAAGGAATCCAACATGTCATTTTACATGAATTTCTGTTTTGTCGTTATGTTTCTACATAGGCTTACATATCGAGGGAAATTTTCCTGTCCCACTGGGGAGGGGGAGAATATGCGGATTTATATAGCAATTGAAGGTAATCATAAAGTAAGGAATCCAACATGTCATTTTACATGAATGTCTGTTTTGTCGTTATGTTTCTACATAGGCTTACATATCGAGGGAAATTTTCCTGTCCCACTGGGGAGGGGGAGAATATGCGGATTTATATAGCAATTGAAGGTAATCATAAAGTAAGGAATCCAACATGTCATTTTACATGAATTTCTGTTTTGTCGTTATGTTTCTACATAGGCTTACATATCGAGGGAAATTTTCCTGTCCCACTGGGGAGGGGGAGAATATGCGGATTTATATAGCAATTGAAGGTAATCATAAAGTAAGGAATCCAACATGTCATTTTACATGAATTTCTGTTTTGTCGTTATGTTTCTACATAGGCTTACATATCGAGGGAAATTTTCCTGTCCCACTGGGGAGGGGGAGAATATGCGGATTTATATAGCAATTGAAGGTAATCATAAAGTAAGGAATCCAACATGTCATTTTACATGAATTTCTGTTTTGTCGTTATGTTTCTACATAGGCTTACATATCGAGGGAAATTTTCCTGTCCCACTGGGGAGGGGGAGAATATGCGGATTTATATAGCAATTGAAGGTAATCATAAAGTAAGGAATCCAACATGTCATTTTACATGAATGTCTGTTTTGTCGTTATGTTTCTACATAGGCTTACATATCGAGGGAAATTTTCCTGTCCCACTGGGGAGGGGGAGAATATGCGGATTTATATAGCAATTGACGGTAATCATAAAGTAAGGAATCTAACGTGTCATTTTACATGAATGTCTGTTTTGTCGTTATGTTTCTACATAGGCTTACATATCGAGGGAAATTTTCCTGTCCCACTGGGGAGGGGGAGAATAAGCGGTTTTATATAGCAATTGACGGTAATCATAAAGTAAGGAATCCAACGTGTCATTTTACATGAATGCCTGTTTTGTCGTTATATTTCTACA
The DNA here is from genome assembly GCA_036971475.1 of Prosapia bicincta. Classification (NCBI taxonomy): domain Eukaryota; kingdom Metazoa; phylum Arthropoda; class Insecta; order Hemiptera; family Cercopidae; genus Prosapia; species Prosapia bicincta. The sequence continues at coordinate 13,759,459 of JBAIZL010000008.1, forward strand.
TAGGCTTACATATCGAGGGAAATTTTCCTGTCCCACTGGGGAGGGGGAGAATATGCGGATTTATATAGCAATTGAAGGTAATCATAAAGTAAGGAATCCAACATGTCATTTTACATGAATTTCTGTTTTGTCGTTATGTTTCTACATAGGCTTACATATCGAGGGAAATTTTCCTGTCCCACTGGGGAGGGGGAGAATATGCGGATTTATATAGCAATTGAAGGTAATCATAAAGTAAGGAATCCAACATGTCATTTTACATGAATTTCTGTTTTGTCGTTATGTTTCTACATAGGCTTACATATCGAGGGAAATTTTCCTGTCCCACTGGGGAGGGGGAGAATATGCGGATTTATATAGCAATTGAAGGTAATCATAAAGTAAGGAATCCAACATGTCATTTTACATGAATTTCTGTTTTGTCGTTATGTTTCTACATAGGCTTACATATCGAGGGAAATTTTCCTGTCCCACTGGGGAGGGGGAGAATATGCGGATTTATATAGCAATTGAAGGTAATCATAAAGTAAGGAATCCAACATGTCATTTTACATGAATTTCTGTTTTGTCGTTATGTTTCTACATAGGCTTACATATCGAGGGAAATTTTCCTGTCCCACTGGGGAGGGGGAGAATATGCGGATTTATATAGCAATTGAAGGTAATCATAAAGTAAGGAATCCAACATGTCATTTTACATGAATTTCTGTTTTGTCGTTATGTTTCTACATAGGCTTACATATCGAGGGAAATTTTCCTGTCCCACTGGGGAGGGGGAGAATATGCGGATTTATATAGCAATTGAAGGTAATCATAAAGTAAGGAATCCAACATGTCATTTTACATGAATTTCTGTTTTGTCGTTATGTTTCTACATAGGCTTACATATCGAGGGAAATTTTCCTGTCCCACTGGGGAGGGGGAGAATATGCGGATTTATATAGCAATTGAAGGTAATCATAAAGTAAGGAATCCAACATGTCATTTTACATGAATTTCTGTTTTGTCGTTATGTTTCTACATAGGCTTACATATCGAGGGAAATTTTCCTGTCCCACTGGGGAGGGGGAGAATATGCGGATTTATATAGCAATTGAAGGTAATCATAAAGTAACGAATCCAACATGTCATTTTACATGAATTTCTGTTTTGTCGTTATGTTTCTACATAGGCTTACATATCGAGGGAAATTTTCCTGTCCCACTGGGGAGGGGGAGAATATGCGGATTTATATAGCAATTGACGGTAATCATAAAGTAAGGAATCCAACATGTCATTTTACATGAATTTCTGTTTTGTCGTTATGTTTCTACATAGGCTTACATATCGAGGGAAATTTTCCTGTCCCACTGGGGAGGGGGAGAATATGCGGATTTATATAGCAATTGAAGGTAATCATAAAGTAAGGAATCCAACATGTCATTTTACATGAATTTCTGTTTTGTCGTTATGTTTCTACATAGGCTTACATATCGAGGGAAATTTTCCTGTCCCACTGGGGAGGGGGAGAATATGCGGATTTATATAGCAATTGAAGGTAATCATAAAGTAAGGAATCCAACATGTCATTTTACATGAATTTCTGTTTTGTCGTTATGTTTCTACATAGGCTTACATATCGAGGGAAATTTTCCTGTCCCACTGGGGAGGGGGAGAATATGCGGATTTATATAGCAATTGAAGGTAATCATAAAGTAAGGAATCCAACATGTCATTTTACATGAATTTCTGTTTTGTCGTTATGTTTCTACATAGGCTTACATATCGAGGGAAATTTTCCTGTCCCACTGGGGAGGGGGAGAATATGCGGATTTATATAGCAATTGAAGGTAATCATAAAGTAAGGAATCCAACATGTCATTTTACATGAATTTCTGTTTTGTCGTTATGTTTCTACATAGGCTTACATATCGTGAAAAATTTTTCTGTCCCACTGGGGAGGGGGAGAATATGCGGATTTATATAGCAATTGAAGGTAATCGTAAAGTAAGGAATCCAACATGTCATTTTACATGAATGTCTGTTTTGTCGTTATGTTTCTACATAGGCTTACATATCGAGGGAAATTTTCCTGTCCCACTGGGGAGGGGGAGAATATGCGGATTTATATAGCAATTGAAGGTAATCATAAAGTAAGGAATCCAACGTGTCATTTTACATGAATGTCTGTTTTGTCGTTATGTTTCTACATAGGCTTACATATCGTGGGAAATTTTCCTGACCCACTGGAGAGGGGGAGAATATGCGGTTTTATATAGCAATTGAAGGTAATCATAAAGTAAGAAATCCAACGTGTCATTTTACATGAATGTCTGTTTTGTCGTTATGTTTCTACATAGGCTTACATATCGTGGGAAATTTTCCTGACCCACTGGGGAAGGGGGGGAATATGCGGTTTTATATAGCAATTGACGGTAATCATAAAGTAAGGAATCCAACGTGTCATTTTACATGAATTTCTGTTTTGTCGTTATGTTTCGACATAGGCTTACATATCGAGGGAAATTTTCCTGTCCCACTGGGGAGGGGGAGAATATGCGGTTTTATATAGCAATTGAAGGTAATCATAAAGTAAGGAATCCAACGGTTCATTTTACATGAATGTCTGTTTTGTCGTTATGTTTCTACATAGGCTTACATATCGAGGGAAATTTTCCTGTCCCACTGGGGAGGGGGAGAATAAGCGGTTTTCTATAGCAATTGAAGGTAATCATAAAGTAAGGAATTCAACATGTCATTTTACATGAATGTCTGTTTTCTCGTTATGTTTCTACATAGGCTTACATATCGAGGGAAATTTTCCTGTCCCACTGGGGAGGGGGAGAATATGCGGATTTATATAGCAATTGAAGGTAATCATAAAGTAAGGAATCCAACATGTCATTTTACATGAATTTCTGTTTTGTCGTTATGTTTCTACATAGGCTTACATATCGAGGGAAATTTTCCTGTCCCACTGGGGAGGGGGAGAATATGCGGATTTATATAGCAATTGAAGGTAATCATAAAGTAAGGAATCCAACATGTCATTTTACATGAATTTCTGTTTTGTCGTTATGTTTCTACATAGGCTTACATATCGAGGGAAATTTTCCTGTCCCACTGGGGAGGGGGAGAATATGCGGATTTATATAGCAATTGAAGGTAATCATAAAGTAAGGAATCCAACATGTCATTTTACATGAATTTCTGTTTTGTCGTTATGTTTCTACATAGGCTTACATATCGAGGGAAATTTTCCTGTCCCACTGGGGAGGGGGAGAATATGCGGATTTATATAGCAATTGAAGGTAATCATAAAGTAAGGAATCCAACATGTCATTTTACATGAATTTCTGTTTTGTCGTTATGTTTCTACATAGGCTTACATATCGAGGGAAATTTTCCTGTCCCACTGGGGAGGGGGAGAGTATGCGGATTTATATAGCAATTGAAGGTAATCATAAAGTAAGGAATCCAACATGTCATTTTACATGAATTTCTGTTTTGTCGTTATGTTTCTACATAGGCTTACATATCGAGGGAAATTTTCCTGTCCCACTGGGGAGGGGGAGAATATGCGGATTTATATAGCAATTGAAGGTAATCATAAAGTAAGGAATCCAACATGTCATTTTACATGAATTTCTGTTTTGTCGTTATGTTTCTACATAGGCTTACATATCGAGGGAAATTTTCCTGTCCCACTGGGGAGGGGGAGAATATGCGGATTTATATAGCAATTGAAGGTAATCATAAAGTAAGGAATCCAACATGTCATTTTACATGAATTTCTGTTTTGTCGTTATGTTTCTACATAGGCTTACATATCGAGGGAAATTTTCCTGTCCCACTGGGGAGGGGGAGAATATGCGGATTTATATAGCAATTGAAGGTAATCATAAAGTAAGGAATCCAACATGTCATTTTACATGAATTTCTGTTTTGTCGTTATGTTTCTACATAGGCTTACATATCGAGGGAAATTTTCCTGTCCCACTGGGGAGGGGGAGAATATGCGGATTTATATAGCAATTGAAGGTAATCATAAAGTAAGGAATCCAACATGTCATTTTACATGAATTTCTGTTTTGTCGTTATGTTTCTACATAGGCTTACATATCGAGGGAAATTTTCCTGTCCCACTGGGGAGGGGGAGAATATGCGGATTTATATAGCAATTGAAGGTAATCATAAAGTAAGGAATCCAACATGTCATTTTACATGAATGTCTGTTTTGTCGTTATGTTTCTACATAGGCTTACATATCGAGGGAAATTTTCCTGTCCCACTGGGGAGGGGGAGAATATGCGGATTTATATAGCAATTGAAGGTAATCATAAAGTAAGGAATCCAACATGTCATTTTACATGAATTTCTGTTTTGTCGTTATGTTTCTACATAGGCTTACATATCGAGGGAAATTTTCCTGTCCCACTGGGGAGGGGGAGAATATGCGGATTTATATAGCAATTGAAGGTAATCATAAAGTAAGGAATCCAACATGTCATTTTACATGAATGTCTGTTTTGTCGTTATGTTTCTACATAGGCTTACATATCGAGGGAAATTTTCCTGTCCCACTGGGGAGGGGGAGAATATGCGGATTTATATAGCAATTGAAGGTAATCATAAAGTAAGGAATCCAACATGTCATTTTACATGAATTTCTGTTTTGTCGTTATGTTTCTACATAGGCTTACATATCGAGGGAAATTTTCCTGTCCCACTGGGGAGGGGGAGAATATGCGGATTTATATAGCAATTGAAGGTAATCATAAAGTAAGGAATCCAACATGTCATTTTACATGAATTTCTGTTTTGTCGTTATGTTTCTACATAGGCTTACATATCGAGGGAAATTTTCCTGTCCCACTGGGGAGGGGGAGAATATGCGGATTTATATAGCAATTGAAGGTAATCATAAAGTAAGGAATCCAACATGTCATTTTACATGAATTTCTGTTTTGTCGTTATGTTTCTACATAGGCTTACATATCGAGGGAAATTTTCCTGTCCCACTGGGGAGGGGGAGAATATGCGGATTTATATAGCAATTGAAGGTAATCATAAAGTAAGGAATCCAACATGTCATTTTACATGAATTTCTGTTTTGTCGTTATGTTTCTACATAGGCTTACATATCGTGAAAAATTTTTCTGTCCCACTGGGGAGGGGGAGAATATGCGGATTTATATAGCAATTGAAGGTAATCGTAAAGTAAGGAATCCAACATGTCATTTTACATGAATGTCTGTTTTGTCGTTATGTTTCTACATAGGCTTACATATCGAGGGAAATTTTCCTGTCCCACTGGGGAGGGGGAGAATATGCGGATTTATATAGCAATTGAAGGTAATCATAAAGTAAGGAATCCAACGTGTCATTTTACATGAATGTCTGTTTTGTCGTTATGTTTCTACATAGGCTTACATATCGTGGGAAATTTTCCTGACCCACTGGAGAGGGGGAGAATATGCGGTTTTATATAGCAATTGAAGGTAATCATAAAGTAAGAAATCCAACGTGTCATTTTACATGAATGTCTGTTTTGTCGTTATGTTTCTACATAGGCTTACATATCGTGGGAAATTTTCCTGACCCACTGGGGAAGGGGGGGAATATGCGGTTTTATATAGCAATTGACGGTAATCATAAAGTAAGGAATCCAACGTGTCATTTTACATGAATTTCTGTTTTGTCGTTATGTTTCGACATAGGCTTACATATCGAGGGAAATTTTCCTGTCCCACTGGGGAGGGGGAGAATATGCGGTTTTATATAGCAATTGAAGGTAATCATAAAGTAAGGAATCCAACGGTTCATTTTACATGAATGTCTGTTTTGTCGTTATGTTTCTACATAGGCTTACATATCGAGGGAAATTTTCCTGTCCCACTGGGGAGGGGGAGAATAAGCGGTTTTATATAGCAATTGAAGGTAATCATAAAGTAAGGAATTCAACATGTCATTTTACATGAATGTCTGTTTTCTCGTTATGTTTCTACATAGGCTTACATATCGAGGGAAATTTTCCTGTCCCACTGGGGAGGGGGAGAATAAGCGGTTTTATATAGCAATTGAAGGTAATCATAAAGTAAGGAATCCAACGTGTCATTTTACATGACTGCCTGTTTTGTCATTATGTTTCTACATAGGCTTACATATTGTGGGAAATTTTCCTGACCCATTGGGGAGGGGAGGAATGTGCGGTTTTATATAGCAATTGAAGGTAATCATAAAGTAAGGAATCCAACGTGTCATTTTACATGACTGCCTGTTTTCTCGTTATGTTTCTACATAGGCTTACATATCGTGGGATATTTTCCTGACCCACTGGGGAAGGAGGAGAATATGCGGTTTTATATAGCAATTTAAGGTAATCATAAAGTAGGGAATCCAACGTGACATTTTACATGAATTCTGTTTTCTCGTTATGTTTCTACATAGGCTTACATATCGTGGGATATTTTCCTGACCCACTGGGGAAGGAGGAGAATATGCGGTTTTATATAGCAATTTAAGGTAATCATAAAGTAGGGAATCCAACGTGACATTTTACATGAATTCTGTTTTCTCGTTATGTTTCTACATAGGCTTACATATCGTGGGATATTATCCTGACCCACTGGGGAAGGAGGAGAATATGCGGTTTTATATAGCAATTTAAGGTAATCATAAAGTAGGGAATCCAACGTGACATTTTACATGAATTCTGTTTTCTCGTTATGTTTCTACATAGGCTTACATATCGAGGGAAATTTTCCTGACCCACTGGGGAAGGAGGAGAATATGCGGTTTTATATAGCAATTGAAGGTAATCATAAAGTAAGGAATCCAACGTGTCATTTTACATGACTGCCTGTTTTGTCATTATGTTTCTACATTGGCTTACATATTGTGGGAAATTTTCCTGACCCACTGGGGAGAGGGAGAATAAGCGGTTTTATATAGCAATTGAAGGTAATCATAAAGTAAGGAATCCAACGTGTCATTTTACATGACTGCCTGTTTTCTCGTTATGTTTCTACATAGGCTTACATATCGTGGGAAATTTTCCTGACCCACTGGGGAAGGAGGAGAATATGCGGTTTTATATAGCAATTGAAGGTAATCATAAAGTAGGGAATCCAACGTGACATTTTACATGAATTCTGTTTTCTCGTTATGTTTCTACATAGGCTTACATATCGTGGGAAATTTTCCTGTCCCACTGGGGAGGGGGAGAATATGCGGATTTATATAGCAATTGACGGTAATCATAAAGTAAGGAATCCAACGTGTCATTTTACAAGAATGTCTGTTTTGTCGTTATGTTTCTACATAGGCTTACATATCGAGGGAAATTTTCCTGTCCCACTGGGGAGGGGGAGAATATGCGGATTTATATAGCAATTGACGGTAATCATAAAGTAAGGAATCCAACGTGTCATTTTACATGAATGTCTGTTTTGTCGTTATGTTTCTACATAGGCTTACATATCGAGGGAAATTTTCCTGTCCCACTGGGGAGGGGGAGAATATGCGGATTTATATAGCAATTGACGGTAATCATAAAGTAAGGAATCCAACGTGTCATTTTACATGAATGTCTGTTTTGTCGTTATGTTTCTACATAGGCTTACATATCGTGGGAAATTTTCCTGTCCCACTGGGGAGGGGGAGAATATGCGGTTTTATATAGCAATTGAAGGTAATCATAAAGTAAGGAATCCAACGTGTCATTTTACATGAATGTCTGTTTTGTCGTTATGTTTCTACATAGGCTTACATATCGAGGGAAATTTTCCTGTCCCACTGGGGAGGGGGAGAATATGCGGATTTATATAGCAATTGACGGTAATCATAAAGTAAGGAATCAAACGTGTCATTTTACATGAATGTCTGTTTTGTCGTTATGTTTCTACATAGGCTTACATATCGAGGGAAATTTTCCTGTCCCACTGGGTAGGGGGAGAATAAGCGGTTTTATATAGCAATTGACGGTAATCATAAAGTAAGGAATCCAACGTGTCATTTTACATGAATGTCTGTTTTGTCGTTATGTTTCTACATAGGCTTACATATCGAGGGAAATTTTCCTGACCCACTGGGGAGGGGGAGAATAAGCGGTTTTATATAGCAATTGACGGTAATCATAAAGTAAGGAATCCAACGTGTCATTTTACATGAATGCCTGTTTTGTCGTTATGTTTCTACATAGGCTTACATATCGAGGGAAATTTTCCTGTCCCACTCTGGAGGGGGAGAATATGCGGTTTTATATAGCAATTGACGGTAATCATAAAGTAAGGAATCCAACGTGTCATTTTACATGAATGTCTGTTTTGTCGTTATGTTTCGACATAGGCTTACATATCGAGGGAAATTTTCCTGTCCCACTGGGGAGGCGGAGAATAAGCGGTTTTATATAGCAATTGACGGTAATCATAAAGTAAGGAATCCAACATGTCATTTTACATGACTGCCTGTTTTCTCGTTATGTTTCTACATAGGCTTACATATCGTGAAAAATTTTTCTGTCCCACTATGGAAGGGGGGAAATATGCGGTTTTATATAGCAATTGACGGTAATCATAAAGTAAGGAATCCAACGTGTCATTTTACATGAATTTCTGTTTTGTCGTTATGTTTCGACATAGGCTTACATATCGAGGGAAATTTTCCTGTCCCACTGGGGAGGGGGAGAATATGCGGTTTTATATAGCAATTGAAGGTAATCATAAAGTAAGGAATCCAACGTGTCATTTTACATGAATGTCTGTTTTGTCGTTATGTTTCTACATAGGCTTACATATCGAGGGAAATTTTCCTGTCCCACTGGGGAGGGGGAGAATAAGCGGTTTTATATAGCAATTGAAGGTAATCATAAAGTAAGGAATTCAACATGTCATTTTACATGAATGTCTGTTTTCTCGTTATGTTTCTACATAGGCTTACATATCGAGGGAAATTTTCCTGTCCCACTGGGGAGGGGGAGAATAAGCGGTTTTATATAGCAATTGAAGGTAATCATAAAGTAAGGAATCCAACGTGTCATTTTACATGACTGCCTGTTTTGTCATTATGTTTCTACATAGGCTTACATATTGTGGGATATTTTCCTGACCCACTGGGGAGGGGAGGAATGTGCGGTTTTATATAGCAATTGAAGGTAATCATAAAGTAAGGAATCCAACGTGTCATTTTACATGACTGCCTGTTTTCTCGTTATGTTTCTACATAGGCTTACATATCGTGGGATATTTTCCTGACCCACTGGGGAAGGAGGAGAATATGCGGTTTTATATAGCAATTTAAGGTAATCATAAAGTAGGGAATCCAACGTGACATTTTACATGAATTCTGTTTTCTCGTTATGTTTCTACATAGGCTTACATATCGTGGGATATTTTCCTGACCCACTGGGGAAGGAGGAGAATATGCGGTTTTATATAGCAATTTAAGGTAATCATAAAGTAGGGAATCCAACGTGACATTTTACATGAATTCTGTTTTCTCGTTATGTTTCTACATAGGCTTACATATCGTGGAATATTATCCTGACCCACTGGGGAAGGAGGAGAGAATGCGGTTTTATATAGCAATTTAAGGTAATCATAAAGTAGGGAATCCAACGTGACATATTACATGAATTCTGTTTTCTCGTTATGTTTCTACATAGGCTTACATATCGTGGGAAATTTTCCTGTCCCACTGGGGAGGGGGAGAATATGCGGATTTATATAGCAATTGACGGTAATCATAAAGTAAGGAATCCAACGTGTCATTTTACAAGAATGTCTGTTTTGTCGTTATGTTTCTACATAGGCTTACATATCGAGGGAAATTTTCCTGTCCCACTGGGGAGGGGGAGAATATGCGGATTTATATAGCAATTGACGGTAATCATAAAGTAAGGAATCCAACGTGTCATTTTACATGAATGTCTGTTTTGTCGTTATGTTTCTACATAGGCTTACATATCGAGGGAAATTTTCCTGTCCCACTGGGGAGGGGGAGAATATGCGGATTTATATAGCAATTGACGGTAATCATAAAGTAAGGAATCCAACGTGTCATTTTACATGAATGTCTGTTTTGTCGTTATGTTTCTACATAGGCTTACATATCGTGGGAAATTTTCCTGTCCCACTGGGGAGGGGGAGAATATGCGGTTTTATATAGCAATTGAAGGTAATCATAAAGTAAGGAATCCAACGTGTCATTTTACATGAATGTCTGTTTTGTCGTTATGTTTCTACATAGGCTTACATATCGAGGGAAATTTTCCTGTCCCACTGGGGAGGGGGAGAATATGCGGATTTATATAGCAATTGACGGTAATCATAAAGTAAGGAATCAAACGTGTCATTTTACATGAATGTCTGTTTTGTCGTTATGTTTCTACATAGGCTTACATATCGAGGGAAATTTTCCTGTCCCACTGGGTAGGGGGAGAATAAGCGGTTTTATATAGCAATTGACGGTAATCATAAAGTAAGGAATCCAACGTGTCATTTTACATGAATGTCTGTTTTGTCGTTATGTTTCTACATAGGCTTACATATCGAGGGAAATTTTCCTGACCCACTGGGGAGGGGGAGAATAAGCGGTTTTATATAGCAATTGACGGTAATCATAAAGTAAGGAATCCAACGTGTCATTTTACATGAATGCCTGTTTTGTCGTTATGTTTCTACATAGGCTTACATATCGAGGGAAATTTTCCTGTCCCACTCTGGAGGGGGAGAATATGCGGTTTTATATAGCAATTGACGGTAATCATAAAGTAAGGAATCCAACGTGTCATTTTACATGAATGTCTGTTTTGTCGTTATGTTTCGACATAGGCTTACATATCGAGGGAAATTTTCCTGTCCCACTGGGGAGGCGGAGAATAAGCGGTTTTATATAGCAATTGACGGTAATCATAAAGTAAGGAATCCAACATGTCATTTTACATGACTGCCTGTTTTCTCGTTATGTTTCTACATAGGCTTACATATCGTGAAAAATTTTTCTGTCCCACTATGGAAGGGGGGGAATATGCGGTTTTATATAGCAATTGACGGTAATCATAAAGTAAGGAATCCAACGTGTCATTTTACATGAATTTCTGTTTTGTCGTTATGTTTCGACATAGGCTTACATATCGAGGGAAATTTTCCTGTCCCACTGGGGAGGGGGAGAATATGCGGTTTTATATAGCAATTGAAGGTAATCATAAAGTAAGGAATCCAACGTGTCATTTTACATGAATGTCTGTTTTGTCGTTATGTTTCTACATAGGCTTACATATCGAGGGAAATTTTCCTGTCCCACTGGGGAGGGGGAGAATAAGCGGTTTTATATAGCAATTGAAGGTAATCATAAAGTAAGGAATTCAACATGTCATTTTACATGAATGTCTGTTTTCTCGTTATGTTTCTACATAGGCTTACATATCGAGGGAAATTTTCCTGTCCCACTGGGGAGGGGGAGAATAAGCGGTTTTATATAGCAATTGAAGGTAATCATAAAGTAAGGAATCCAACGTGTCATTTTACATGACTGCCTGTTTTGTCATTATGTTTCTACATAGGCTTACATATTGTGGGATATTTTCCTGACCCACTGGGGAGGGGAGGAATGTGCGGTTTTATATAGCAATTGAAGGTAATCATAAAGTAAGGAATCCAACGTGTCATTTTACATGACTGCCTGTTTTCTCGTTATGTTTCTACATAGGCTTACATATCGTGGGATATTTTCCTGACCCACTGGGGAAGGAGGAGAATATGCGGTTTTATATAGCAATTTAAGGTAATCATAAAGTAGGGAATCCAACGTGACATTTTACATGAATTCTGTTTTCTCGTTATGTTTCTACATAGGCTTACATATCGTGGGATATTTTCCTGACCCACTGGGGAAGGAGGAGAATATGCGGTTTTATATAGCAATTTAAGGTAATCATAAAGTAGGGAATCCAACGTGACATTTTACATGAATTCTGTTTTCTCGTTATGTTTCTACATAGGCTTACATATCGTGGAATATTATCCTGACCCACTGGGGAAGGAGGAGAGAATGCGGTTTTATATAGCAATTTAAGGTAATCATAAAGTAGGGAATCCAACGTGACATATTACATGAATTCTGTTTTCTCGTTATGTTTCTACATAGGCTTACATATCGAGGGAAATTTTCCTGACCCACTGGGGAATTAGGAGAATATGCGGTTTTATATAGCAATTGAAGGTAATCATAAAGTAAGGAATCCAACGTGTCATTTTACATGACTGCCTGTTTTGTCATTATGTTTCTACATTGGCTTACATATTGTGGGAAATTTTCCTGACCCACTGGGGAGAGGGAGAATAAGCGGTTTTATATAGCAATTGAAGGTAATCATAAAGTAAGGAATCCAACGTGACATTTTACATGAATTCTGTTTTCTCGTTATGTTTCTACATAGGCTTACATATCGTGGGAAATTTTCCTGTCCCACTGGGGAGGGGGAGAATATGCGGTTTTATATAGCAATTGAAGGTAATCGTAAAGTAAGGAATCCAACATGTCATTTTACATGAATGTCTGTTTTGTCGTTATGTTTCTACATAGGCTTACATATCGAGGGAAATTTTCCTGTCCCACTGGGGAGGGGGAGAATATGCGGTTTTATATAGCAATTGAAGGAAATCATAAAGAAAGGAATCCAACGTGTCATTTTACATGAATGTCTGTTTTCTCGTTATGTTTCTACATAGGCTTACATATCGTGGGAAATTTTCCTGACCCACTGGGGAAATAGGAGAATATGCGGTTTTATATAGCAATTGAAGGTAATCATAAAGTAAGGAATCCAACGTGTCATTTTACATGACTGTCTGTTTTGTCGTTATGTTTCTACATAGGCTTACATATCGTGGGAAATTTTCCTGACCCACTGGGGAGGGGGAGAATATGCGGTTTTATATAGCAATTGAAGGTAATCGTAAAGTAAGGAATCCAACGTGTCATTTTACATGAATGTCTGTTTTCTCGTTATGTTTCTACATAGGCTTACATATCGTGGGAAATTTTCCTGACCCACTGGGGAAGGGGGAGAATATGCGGTTTTATATAGCAATTGAAGGTAATTATAAAGTAGGGAATCCAACATGTAATTTCACATGAATGTCTGTTTTCTCGTTATGTTTCTACATAGGTTTACATATCGAGGGATATTTTCCTGACCCACTGGGGGAGGGGGAGAATATGCGGTTTTATATAGCAATTGAAGGTAATCATAAAGTAAGGAATCCAACGTGTCATTTTACATGACTGTCTGTTTTGTCGTTATGTTTCTACATAGGCTTACATATCGAGGGAAATTTTCCTGACCCACTGGGGAAGGAGGAGAATATGCGGTTTTATATAGCAATTAAAGGTAATCATAAAGTAAGGAATCCAACATGTCATTTTACATGAATGTCTGTTTTGTCGTTATGTTTCTACATACGCTTACATATCGAGGGAAATTTTCCTGTCCCACTGGGGAAGGGGGGGAATATGCGGTTTTATATAGCAATTGACGGTAACCATAAAGTAAGGAATCCAACGTGTCATTTTACATGACTGTCTGTTTTGTCGTTATGTTTCTACATAGGCTTACATATCGAGGGAAATTTTCCTGACCCACTGGGGAAGGAGGAGAATATGCGGTTTTATATAGCAATTGAAGGTAATCATAAAGTAAGGAATCCAACATGTCATTTTACATGAATGTCTGTTTTGTCGTTATGTTTCTACATAGGCTTACATATCGTGGGAAATTTTCCTGTCCCACTGGGGAGGGGGAGAATATGCGGTTTTATATAGCAATTGACGGTAATCATAAAGTAAGGAATCCAACGTGTCATTTTACATGAATGTCTGTTTTGTCGTTATGTTTCGACATAGGCTTACATATCGAGGGAAATTTTCCTGTCCCACTGGGGAGGCGGAGAATAAGCGGTTTTATATAGCAATTGACGGTAATCATAAAGTAAGGAATCCAACATGTCATTTTACATGATTGCCTGTTTTCTCGTTATGTTTCTACATAGGCTTACATATCGTGAAAACTTTTTCTGTCCCACTATGGAAGGGGGGGAATATGCGGTTTTATATAGCAATTGACGGTAATCATAAAGTAAGGAATCCAACGTGTCATTTTACATGAATTTCTGTTTTGTCGTTATGTTTCGACATAGGCTTACATATCGAGGCAAATTTTCCTGTCCCACTGGGATAGGGGGAGAATTTGCGGTTTTATATAGCAATTGAAGGTAATCATAAAGTAAGGAATCCAACTTGTCATTTTACATGAATGTCTGTTTTGTCGTTATGTTTCTACATAGGCTTACATATCGTGGGATATTTTCCTGACCCACTGGGGAAGGAGGAGAATATGCGGTTTTATATAGCAATTTAAGGTAATCATAAAGTAGGGAATCCAACGTGACATTTTACATGAATTCTGTTTTCTCGTTATGTTTCTACATAGGCTTACATATCGTGGGATATTTTCCTGACCCACTGGGGAAGGAGGAGAATATGCGGTTTTATATAGCAATTTAAGGTAATCATAAAGTAGGGAATCCAACGTGACATTTTACATGAATTCTGTTTTCTCGTTATGTTTCTACATAGGCTTACATATCGAGGGAAATTTTCCTGACCCACTGGGGAAGGAGGGGAATATGCGGTTTTATATAGCAATTGAAGGTAATCATAAAGTAAGGAATTCAACGTGTCATTTTACATGACTGTCTGTTTTGTCGTTATGTTTCTACATAGGCTTACATATCGTGGGAAATTTTCCTGACCCACTGGGGAGGGGGAGAATATGCGGATTTATATAGCAATTGAAGGTAATCATAAAGTAAGGAATCCAACATGTCATTTTACATGAATTTCTGTTTTGTCGTTATGTTTCTACATAGGCTTACATATCGAGGGAAATTTTCCTGTCCCACTGGGGAGGGGGAGAATATGCGGATTTATATAGCAATTGAAGGTAATCATAAAGTAAGGAATCCAACATGTCATTTTACATGAATTTCTGTTTTGTCGTTATGTTTCTACATAGGCTTACATATCGAGGGAAATTTTCCTGTCCCACTGGGGAGGGGGAGAATATGCGGATTTATATAGCAATTGAAGGTAATCATAAAGTAAGGAATCCAACATGTCATTTTACATGAATTTCTGTTTTGTCGTTATGTTTCTACATAGGCTTACATATCGTGAAAAATTTTTCTGTCCCACTGGGGAGGGGGAGAATATGCGGATTTATATAGCAATTGAAGGTAATCGTAAAGTAAGGAATCCAACATGTCATTTTACATGAATGTCTGTTTTGTCGTTATGTTTCTACATAGGCTTACATATCGAGGGAAATTTTCCTGTCCCACTGGGGAGGGGGAGAATATGCGGATTTATATAGCAATTGAAGGTAATCATAAAGTAAGGAATCCAACGTGTCATTTTACATGAATGTCTGTTTTGTCGTTATGTTTCTACATAGGCTTACATATCGTGGGAAATTTTCCTGACCCACTGGAGAGGGGGAGAATATGCGGTTTTATATAGCAATTGAAGGTAATCATAAAGTAAGAAATCCAACGTGTCATTTTACATGAATGTCTGTTTTGTCGTTATGTTTCTACATAGGCTTACATATCGTGGGAAATTTTCCTGACCCACTGGGGAAGGGGGGGAATATGCGGTTTTATATAGCAATTGACGGTAATCATAAAGTAAGGAATCCAACGTGTCATTTTACATGAATTTCTGTTTTGTCGTTATGTTTCGACATAGGCTTACATATCGAGGGAAATTTTCCTGTCCCACTGGGGAGGGGGAGAATATGCGGTTTTATATAGCAATTGAAGGTAATCATAAAGTAAGGAATCCAACGTGTCATTTTACATGAATGTCTGTTTTGTCGTTATGTTTCTACATAGGCTTACATATCGAGGGAAATTTTCCTGTCCCACTGGGGAGGGGGAGAATAAGCGGTTTTATATAGCAATTGAAGGTAATCATAAAGTAAGGAATTCAACATGTCATTTTACATGAATGTCTGTTTTCTCGTTATGTTTCTACATAGGCTTACATATCGAGGGAAATTTTCCTGTCCCACTGGGGAGGGGGAGAATAAGCGGTTTTATATAGCAATTGAAGGTAATCATAAAGTAAGGAATCCAACGTGTCATTTTACATGACTGCCTGTTTTGTCATTATGTTTCTACATAGGCTTACATATTGTGGGAAATTTTCCTGACCCATTGGGGAGGGGAGGAATGTGCGGTTTTATATAGCAATTGAAGGTAATCATAAAGTAAGGAATCCAACGTGTCATTTTACATGACTGCCTGTTTTCTCGTTATGTTTCTACATAGGCTTACATATCGTGGGATATTTTCCTGACCCACTGGGGAAGGAGGAGAATATGCGGTTTTATATAGCAATTTAAGGTAATCATAAAGTAGGGAATCCAACGTGACATTTTACATGAATTCTGTTTTCTCGTTATGTTTCTACATAGGCTTACATATCGTGGGATATTTTCCTGACCCACTGGGGAAGGAGGAGAATATGCGGTTTTATATAGCAATTTAAGGTAATCATAAAGTAGGGAATCCAACGTGACATTTTACATGAATTCTGTTTTCTCGTTATGTTTCTACATAGGCTTACATATCGTGGGATATTATCCTGACCCACTGGGGAAGGAGGAGAATATGCGGTTTTATATAGCAATTTAAGGTAATCATAAAGTAGGGAATCCAACGTGACATTTTACATGAATTCTGTTTTCTCGTTATGTTTCTACATAGGCTTACATATCGAGGGAAATTTTCCTGACCCACTGGGGAAGGAGGAGAATATGCGGTTTTATATAGCAATTGAAGGTAATCATAAAGTAAGGAATCCAACGTGTCATTTTACATGACTGCCTGTTTTGTCATTATGTTTCTACATTGGCTTACATATTGTGGGAAATTTTCCTGACCCACTGGGGAGAGGGAGAATAAGCGGTTTTATATAGCAATTGAAGGTAATCATAAAGTAAGGAATCCAACGTGTCATTTTACATGACTGCCTGTTTTCTCGTTATGTTTCTACATAGGCTTACATATCGTGGGAAATTTTCCTGACCCACTGGGGAAGGAGGAGAATATGCGGTTTTATATAGCAATTGAAGGTAATCATAAAGTAGGGAATCCAACGTGACATTTTACATGAATTCTGTTTTCTCGTTATGTTTCTACATAGGCTTACATATCGTGGGAAATTTTCCTGTCCCACTGGGGAGGGGGAGAATATGCGGATTTATATAGCAATTGACGGTAATCATAAAGTAAGGAATCCAACGTGTCATTTTACAAGAATGTCTGTTTTGTCGTTATGTTTCTACATAGGCTTACATATCGAGGGAAATTTTCCTGTCCCACTGGGGAGGGGGAGAATATGCGGATTTATATAGCAATTGACGGTAATCATAAAGTAAGGAATCCAACGTGTCATTTTACATGAATGTCTGTTTTGTCGTTATGTTTCTACATAGGCTTACATATCGAGGGAAATTTTCCTGTCCCACTGGGGAGGGGGAGAATATGCGGATTTATATAGCAATTGACGGTAATCATAAAGTAAGGAATCCAACGTGTCATTTTACATGAATGTCTGTTTTGTCGTTATGTTTCTACATAGGCTTACATATCGTGGGAAATTTTCCTGTCCCACTGGGGAGGGGGAGAATATGCGGTTTTATATAGCAATTGAAGGTAATCATAAAGTAAGGAATCCAACGTGTCATTTTACATGAATGTCTGTTTTGTCGTTATGTTTCTACATAGGCTTACATATCGAGGGAAATTTTCCTGTCCCACTGGGGAGGGGGAGAATATGCGGATTTATATAGCAATTGACGGTAATCATAAAGTAAGGAATCAAACGTGTCATTTTACATGAATGTCTGTTTTGTCGTTATGTTTCTACATAGGCTTACATATCGAGGGAAATTTTCCTGTCCCACTGGGTAGGGGGAGAATAAGCGGTTTTATATAGCAATTGACGGTAATCATAAAGTAAGGAATCCAACGTGTCATTTTACATGAATGTCTGTTTTGTCGTTATGTTTCTACATAGGCTTACATATCGAGGGAAATTTTCCTGTCCCACTGGGGAGGGGGAGAATAAGCGGTTTTATATAGCAATTGACGGTAATCATAAAGTAAGGAATCCAACGTGTCATTTTACATGAATGCCTGTTTTGTCGTTATGTTTCTACATAGGCTTACATATCGAGGGAAATTTTCCTGTCCCACTGGGGAGGGGGAGAATATGCGGTTTTATATAGCAATTGACGGTAATCATAAAGTAAGGAATCCAACGTGTCATTTTACATGAATGTCTGTTTTGTCGTTATGTTTCGACATAGGCTTACATATCGAGGGAAATTTTCCTGTCCCACTGGGGAGGCGGAGAATAAGCGGTTTTATATAGCAATTGACGGTAATCATAAAGTAAGGAATCCAACATGTCATTTTACATGACTGCCTGTTTTCTCGTTATGTTTCTACATAGGCTTACATATCGTGAAAAATTTTTCTGTCCCACTATGGAAGGGGGGGAATATGCGGTTTTATATAGCAATTGACGGTAATCATAAAGTAAGGAATCCAACGTGTCATTTTACATGAATTTCTGTTTTGTCGTTATGTTTCGACATAGGCTTACATATCGAGGGAAATTTTCCTGTCCCACTGGGGAGGGGGAGAATATGCGGTTTTATATAGCAATTGAAGGTAATCATAAAGTAAGGAATCCAACGTGTCATTTTACATGAATGTCTGTTTTGTCGTTATGTTTCTACATAGGCTTACATATCGAGGGAAATTTTCCTGTCCCACTGGGGAGGGGGAGAATAAGCGGTTTTATATAGCAATTGAAGGTAATCATAAAGTAAGGAATTCAACATGTCATTTTACATGAATGTCTGTTTTCTCGTTATGTTTCTACATAGGCTTACATATCGAGGGAAATTTTCCTGTCCCACTGGGGGGGGGGAGAATAAGCGGTTTTATATAGCAATTGAAGGTAATCATAAAGTAAGGAATCCAACGTGTCATTTTGCATGACTGCCTGTTTTGTCATTATGTTTCTACATAGGCTTACATATTGTGGGAAATTTTCCTGACCCACTGGGGAGGGGAGGAATGTGCGGTTTTATATAGCAATTGAAGGTAATCATAAAGTAAGGAATCCAACGTGTCATTTTACATGACTGCCTGTTTTCTCGTTATGTTTCTACATAGGCTTACATATCGTGGGATATTTTCCTGACCCACTGGGGAAGGAGGAGAATATGCGGTTTTATATAGCAATTTAAGGTAATCATAAAGTAGGGAATCCAACGTGTCATTTTACATGACTGTCTGTTTTGTCGTTATGTTTCTACATAGGCTTACATATCGAGGGAAATTTTCCTGACCCACTGGGGAAGGAGGAGAATATGCGGTTTTATATAGCAATTGAAGGTAATCATAAAGTAAGGAATCCAACATGTCATTTTACATGAATGTCTGTTTTGTCGTTATGTTTCTACATAGGCTTACATATCGTGGGAAATTTTCCTGTCCCACTGGGGAGGGGGAGAATATGCGGTTTTATATAGCAATTGACGGTAATCATAAAGTAAGGAATCCAACGTGTCATTTTACATGAATGTCTGTTTTGTCGTTATGTTTCGACATAGGCTTACATATCGAGGGAAATTTTCCTGTCCCACTGGGGAGGCGGAGAATAAGCGGTTTTATATAGCAATTGACGGTAATCATAAAGTAAGGAATCCAACATGTCATTTTACATGATTGCCTGTTTTCTCGTTATGTTTCTACATAGGCTTACATATCGTGAAAAATTTTTCTGTCCCACTATGGAAGGGGGGGAATATGCGGTTTTATATAGCAATTGACGGTAATCATAAAGTAAGGAATCCAACGTGTCATTTTACATGAATTTCTGTTTTGTCGTTATGTTTCGACATAGGCTTACATATCGAGGCAAATTTTCCTGTCCCACTGGGATAGGGGGAGAATTTGCGGTTTTATATAGCAATTGAAGGTAATCATAAAGTAAGGAATCCAACTTGTCATTTTACATGAATGTCTGTTTTGTCGTTATGTTTCTACATAGGCTTACATATCGTGGGATATTTTCCTGACCCACTGGGGAAGGAGGAGAATATGCGGTTTTATATAGCAATTTAAGGTAATCATAAAGTAGGGAATCCAACGTGACATTTTACATGAATTCTGTTTTCTCGTTATGTTTCTACATAGGCTTACATATCGTGGGATATTTTCCTGACCCACTGGGGAAGGAGGAGAATATGCGGTTTTATATAGCAATTTAAGGTAATCATAAAGTAGGGAATCCAACGTGACATTTTACATGAATTCTGTTTTCTCGTTATGTTTCTACATAGGCTTACATATCGTGGGATATTTTCCTGACCCACTGGGGAAGGAGGAGAATATGCGGTTTTATATAGCAATTTAAGGTAATCATAAAGTAGGGAATCCAACGTGACATTTTACATGAATTCTGTTTTCTCGTTATGTTTCTACATAGGCTTACATATCGAGGGAAATTTTCCTGACCCACTGGGGAAGGAGGGGAATATGCGGTTTTATATAGCAATTGAAGGTAATCATAAAGTAAGGAATTCAACGTGTCATTTTACATGACTGTCTGTTTTGTCGTTATGTTTCTACATAGGCTTACATATCGTGGGAAATTTTCCTGACCCACTGGGGAGGGGGAGAATATGCGGTTTTATATAGCAATTGAAGGTAATCGTAAAGTAAGGAATCCAACGTGTCATTTTACATGAATGTCTGTTTTCTCGTTATGTTTCTACATAGGCTTACATATCGTGGGAAATTTTCCTGACCCACTGGGGAAATAGGAGAATATGCGGTTTTATATAGCAATTGAAGGTAATCATAATGTAAGGAATCCAACGTGTCATTTTACATGAATGTCTGTTTTGTCGTTATGTTTCTACATAGGCTTACATATCGTGGGAAATTTTCCTGACCCACTGGGGAAGGGGGAGAATATGCGGTTTTATATAGCAATTGAAGGTAATCATAAAGTAGGGAATCCAACATGTCATTTCACATGAATGTCTGTTTTCTCGTTATGTTTCTACATAGGTTTACATATCGAGGGATATTTTCCTGACCCACTGGGGGAGGGGGAGAATATGCGGTTTTATATAGCAATTGAAGGTAATCATAAAGTAAGGAATCCAACGTGTCATTTTACATGACTGTCTGTTTTGTCGTTATGTTTCTACATAGGCTTACATATCGAGGGAAATTTTCCTGACCCACTGGGGAAGGAGGAGAATATGCGGTTTTATATAGCAATTAAAGGTAATCATAAAGTAAGGAATCCAACATGTCATTTTACATGAATGTCTGTTTTGTCGTTATGTTTCTACATACGCTTACATATCGAGGGAAATTTTCCTGTCCCACTGGGGAAGGGGGGGAATATGCGGTTTTATATAGCAATTGACGGTAACCATAAAGTAAGGAATCCAACGTGTCATTTTACATGACTGTCTGTTTTGTCGTTATGTTTCTACATAGGCTTACATATCGAGGGAAATTTTCCTGACCCACTGGGGAAGGAGGAGAATATGCGGTTTTATATAGCAATTGAAGGTAATCATAAAGTAAGGAATACAACATGTCATTTTACATGAATGTCTGTTTTGTCGTTATGTTTCTACATAGGCTTACATATCGTGGGAAATTTTCCTGTCCCACTGGGGAGGGGGAGAATATGCGGTTTTATATAGCAATTGACGGTAATCATAAAGTAAGGAATCCAACGTGTCATTTTACATGGATGTCTGTTTTGTCGTTATGTTTCGACATAGGCTTACATATCGAGGGAAATTTTCCTGTCCCACTGGGGAGGCGGAGAATAAGCGGTTTTATATAGCAATTGACGGTAATCATAAAGTAAGGAATCCAACATGTCATTTTACATGACTGCCTGTTTTCTCGTTATGTTTCTACATAGGCTTACATATCGTGAAAAATTTTTCTGTCCCACTATGGAAGGGGGGAATATGCGGTTTTATATAGCAATTGACGGTAATCATAAAGTAAGGAATCCAACGTGTCATTTTACATGAATTTCTGTTTTGTCGTTATGTTTCGACATAGGCTTACATATCGAGGGAAATTTTCCTGTCCCACTGGCGAAGGGGGGGAATATGCGGTTTTATATAGCAATTGAAGGTAATCATAAAGTAAGGAATCCAACGTGTCATTTTACATGAATTTCTGTTTTGTCATTATGTTTCTACATAGGCTTACATATCGTGGGAAATTTTCTTGACCCACTGGGGAAGGAGGAGAATATGCGGTTTTATATAGCAATTGAAGGTAATCATAAAGTAAGGAATCCAACATGTCATTTTACATGAATGTCTGTTTTGTCGTTATGTTTCTACATAGGCTTACATATCGAGGGAAATTTTCCTGTCCCACTGGGGAGGAGGAGAATAAGCGGTTTTATATAGCAATTGAAGGTAATCATAAAGTAAGGAATCCAACTTGTCATTTTACATGAATGTCAGTTTTCTCGTCATGTTTCTACATAGGCTTACATATCGAGGGAAATTTTCCTGTCCCACTGGGGAGGGGGAGAATAAGCGGTTTTATATAGCAATTGAAGGTAATCATAAAGTAAGGAATCCAACATGTCATTTTACATGAATGTCTGTTTTCTCGTTATGTTTCTACATAGGCTTACATATTGTGGGAAATTTTCCTGACCCACTGGGGAAGGAGGAGAATATGCGGTTTTATATAGCAATTGAAGGTAATCATTCAGTAGGGAATCCAACGTGACATTTTACATGAATTCAGTTTTCTCGTTATGTTTCTACATAGGCTTACATATCGTGGGAAATTTTCCTGACCCACTGGGGAAATAGGAGAATGTGCTGTTTTATATAGCAATTGAAGGTAATCATAAAGTAAGGAATCCAACGTGTCATTTTACATGACTGTCTGTTTTGTCGTTATGTTTCTACATAGGCTTACATATCGTGGGAAATTTTCCTGACCCACTGGAGAGGGGGAGAATATGCGGTTTTATATAGCAATTGAAGGTAATCGTAAAGTAAGGAATCCAACATGTCATTTTACATGAATGTCTGTTTTGTCGTTATGTTTCTACATAGGCTTACATATCGAGGGAAATTTTCCTGTCCCACTGGGGAGGGGGAGAATATGCGGATTTATATAGCAATTGAAGGTAATCATAAGGTAAGGAATCCAACGTGTCATTTTTCATGAATGTCTGTTTTGTCGTTATGTTTCTACATAGGCATACATATCGTGGGAAATTTTCCTGTCCCACTGGGGAGGGGGAGAATATGCGGTTATATATAGCAATTGAAGGTAATCATAAAGTAAGGAATCCAACGTGTCATTTTACATGAATGTCTGTTTTCTCGTTATGTTTCTACATAGGCTTACATATCGTGGGAAATTTTCCTGACCCACTGGAGAGGGGGAGAATATGCGGTTTTATATAGCAATTGAAGGTAATCATAAAGTAAGGAATCCAACGTGTCATTTTACATGACTGTCTGTTTTGTCGTTATGTTTCTACATAGGCTTACATATCGTGGGAAATTTTCCTGACCCACTGGGGAGGGGGAGAATATGCGGTTTTATAAAGCAATTGAAGGTAATCATAAAGTAAGGAATCCAACGTGTAATTTTACATGAATTTCTGTTTTGTCATTATGTTTCTACATAGGCTTACATATCGTGGGAAATTTTCTTGACCCACTGGGGAAGGAGGAGAATATGCGGTTTTATATAGCAATTGAAGGTAATCATAAAGTAAGGAATCCAACATGTCATTTTACATGAATGTCTGTTTTGTCGTTATGTTTCTACATAGGCTTACATATCGAGGGAAATTTTCCTGTCCCACTGGGGAGGAGGAGAATAAGCGGTTTTATATAGCAATTGAAGGTAATCATAAAGTAAGGAATCCAACTTGTCATTTTACATGAATGTCAGTTTTCTCGTCATGTTTCTACATAGGCTTACATATCGAGGGAAATTTTCCTGTCCCACTGGGGAGGGGGAGAATAAGCGGTTTTATATAGCAATTGAAGGTAATCATAAAGTAAGGAATCCAACATGTCATTTTACATGAATGTCTGTTTTGTCGTTATGTTTCTACATACGCTTACATATCGAGGGAAATTTTCCTGTCCCACTGGGGAAGGGGGGGAATATGCGGTTTTATATAGCAATTGACGGTAACCATAAAGTAAGGAATCCAACGTGTCATTTTACATGACTGTCTGTTTTGTCGTTATGTTTCTACATAGGCTTACATATGGAGGGAAATTTTCCTGACCCACTGGGGAAGGAGGAGAATATGCGGTTTTATATAGCAATTGAAGGTAATCATAAAGTAAGGAATACAACATGTCATTTTACATGAATGTCTGTTTTGTCGTTATGTTTCTACATAGGCTTACATATCGTGGGAAATTTTCCTGTCCCACTGGGGAGGGGGAGAATATGCGGTTTTATATAGCAATTGACGGTAATCATAAAGTAAGGAATCCAACGTGTCATTTTACATGAATGTCTGTTTTGTCGTTATGTTTCGACATAGGCTTACATATCGAGGGAAATTTTCCTGTCCCACTGGGGAGGCGGAGAATAAGCGGTTTTATATAGCAATTGACGGTAATCATAAAGTAAGGAATCCAACATGTCATTTTACATGACTGCCTGTTTTCTCGTTATGTTTCTACATAGGCTTACATATCGTGAAAAATTTTTCTGTCCCACTATGGAAGGGGGGAATATGCGGTTTTATATAGCAATTGACGGTAATCATAAAGTAAGGAATCCAACGTGTCATTTTACATGAATTTCTGTTTTGTCGTTATGTTTCGACATAGGCTTACATATCGAGGGAAATTTTCCTGTCCCACTGGCGAAGGGGGGGAATATGCGGTTTTATATAGCAATTGAAGGTAATCATAAAGTAAGGAATCCATCGTGTCATTTTACATGAATTTCTGTTTTGTCATTATGTTTCTACATAGGCTTACATATCGTGGGAAATTTTCTTGACCCACTGGGGAAGGAGGAGAATATGCGGTTTTATATAGCAATTGAAGGTAATCATAAAGTAAGGAATCCAACATGTCATTTTACATGAATGTCTGTTTTGTCGTTATGTTTCTACATAGGCTTACATATCGAGGGAAATTTTCCTGTCCCACTGGGGAGGAGGAGAATAAGCGGTTTTATATAGCAATTGAAGGTAATCATAAAGTAAGGAATCCAACTTGTCATTTTACATGAATGTCAGTTTTCTCGTCATGTTTCTACATAGGCTTACATATCGATGGAAATTTTCCTGTCCCACTGGGGAGGGGGAGAATAAGCGGTTTTATATAGCAATTGAAGGTAATCATAAAGTAAGGAATCCAACATGTCATTTTACATGAATGTCTGTTTTCTCGTTATGTTTCTACATAGGCTTACATATTGTGGGAAATTTTCCTGACCCACTGGGGAAGGAGGAGAATATGCGGTTTTATATAGCAATTGAAGGTAATCATTCAGTAGGGAATCCAACGTGACATTTTACATGAATTCAGTTTTCTCGTTATGTTTCTACATAGGCTTACATATCGTGGGAAATTTTCCTGACCCACTGGGGAAATAGGAGAATGTGCTGTTTTATATAGCAATTGAAGGTAATCATAAAGTAAGGAATCCAACGTGTCATTTTACATGACTGTCTGTTTTGTCGTTATGTTTCTACATAGGCTTACATATCGTGGGAAATTTTCCTGACCCACTGGAGAGGGGGAGAATATGCGGTTTTATATAGCAATTGAAGGTAATCGTAAAGTAAGGAATCCAACATGTCATTTTACATGAATGTCTGTTTTGTCGTTATGTTTCTACATAGGCTTACATATCGAGGGAAATTTTCCTGTCCCACTGGGGAGGGGGAGAATATGCGGATTTTAATAGCAATTGAAGGTAATCATAAGGTAAGGAATCCAACGTGTCATTTTTCATGAATGTCTGTTTTGTCGTTATGTTTCTACATAGGCATACATATCGTGGGAAATTTTCCTGTCCCACTGGGGAGGGGGAGAATATGCGGTTATATATAGCAATTGAAGGTAATCATAAAGTAAGGAATCCAACGTGTCATTTTACATGAATGTCTGTTTTCTCGTTATGTTTCTACATAGGCTTACATATCGTGGGAAATTTTCCTGACCCACTGGAGAGGGGGAGAATATGCGGTTTTATATAGCAATTGAAGGTAATCATAAAGTAAGGAATCCAACGTGTCATTTTACATGACTGTCTGTTTTGTCGTTATGTTTCTACATAGGCTTACATATCGTGGGAAATTTTCCTGACCCACTGGGGAGGGGGAGAATATGCGGTTTTATAAAGCAATTGAAGGTAATCATAAAGTAAGGAATCCAACGTGTAATTTTACATGAATTTCTGTTTTGTCATTATGTTTCTACATAGGCTTACATATCGTGGGAAATTTTCTTGACCCACTGGGGAAGGAGGAGAATATGCGGTTTTATATAGCAATTGAAGGTAATCATAAAGTAAGGAATCCAACATGTCATTTTACATGAATGTCTGTTTTGTCGTTATGTTTCTACATAGGCTTACATATCGAGGGAAATTTTCCTGTCCCACTGGGGAGGAGGAGAATAAGCGGTTTTATATAGCAATTGAAGGTAATCATAAAGTAAGGAATCCAACTTGTCATTTTACATGAATGTCAGTTTTCTCGTCATGTTTCTACATAGGCTTACATATCGAGGGAAATTTTCCTGTCCCACTGGGGAGGGGGAGAATAAGCGGTTTTATATAGCAATTGAAGGTAATCATAAAGTAAGGAATCCAACATGTCATTTTACATGAATGTCTGTTTTCTCGTTATGTTTCTACATAGGCTTACATATTGTGGGAAATTTTCCTGACCCACTGGGGAAGGAGGAGAATATGCGGTTTTATATAGCAATTGAAGGTAATCATTCAGTAGGGAATCCAACGTGACATTTTACATGAATTCAGTTTTCTCGTTATGTTTCTACATAGGCTTACATATCGTGGGAAATTTTCCTGACCCACTGGGGAAATAGGAGAATATGCTGTTTTATATAGCAATTGAAGGTAATCATAAAGTAAGGAATCCAACGTGTCATTTTACATGACTGTCTGTTTTGTCGTTATGTTTCTACATAGGCTTACATATCGTGGGAATTTTTCCTGACCCACTGGAGAGGGGGAGAATATGCGGTTTTATATAGCAATTGAAGGTAATCGTAAAGTAAGGAATCCAACATGTCATTTTACATGAATGTCTGTTTTGTCGTTATGTTTCTACATAGGCTTACATATCGAGGGAAATTT
The DNA here is from genome assembly GCA_036971475.1 of Prosapia bicincta. Classification (NCBI taxonomy): domain Eukaryota; kingdom Metazoa; phylum Arthropoda; class Insecta; order Hemiptera; family Cercopidae; genus Prosapia; species Prosapia bicincta. Next base: position 13,786,971 of record JBAIZL010000008.1, read on the forward strand.
TCCTGTCCCACTGGGGAGGGGGAGAATATGCGGATTTATATAGCAATTGAAGGTAATCATAAAGTAAGGAATCCAACGTGTCATTTTACATAAATGTCTGTTTTGTCGTTATGTTTCTACATAGGCATACATATCGTGGGAAATTTTCCTGTCCCACTGGGGAGGGGGAGAATATGCGGTTATATATAGCAATTGAAGGTAATCATAAAGTAAGGAATCCAACGTGTCATTTTACATGAATGTCTGTTTTCTCGTTATGTTTCTACATAGGCTTACATATCGTGGGAAATTTTCCTGACCCACTGGAGAGGGGGAGAATATGCGGTTTTATATAGCAATTGAAGGTAATCATAAAGTAAGGAATCCAACGTGTCATTTTACATGACTGTCTGTTTTGTCGTTATGTTTCTACATAGGCTTACATATCGTGGGAAATTTTCCTGACCCACTGGGGAGGGGGAGAATATGCGGTTTTATAAAGCAATTGAAGGTAATCATAAAGTGAGGAATCCAACGTGTCATTTTACATGACTGTCTGTTTTGTCGTTATGTTTCTACATAGGCTTACATATCGTGGGAAATTTTCCTGACCCACTGGAGAGGGGGAGAATATGCGGTTTTATATAGCAATTGAAGGTAATCGTAAAGTAAGGAATCCAACATGTCATTTTACATGAATGTCTGTTTTGTCGTTATGTTTCTACATAGGCTTACATATCGAGGGAAATTTTCCTGTCCCACTGGGGAGGGGGAGAATATGCGGATTTATATAGCAATTGAAGGTAATCATAAAGTAAGGAATCCAACGTGTCATTTTACATGAATGTCTGTTTTGTCGTTATGTTTCTACATAGGCTTACATATCGTGGGAAATTTTCCTGTCCCACTGGGGAGGGGGAGAATATGCGGTTTTATATAGCAATTGAAGGTAATCATAAAGTAAGGAATCCAACATGTCATTTTACATGAATGTCTGTTTTCTCGTTATGTTTCTACATAGGCTTACATATTGTGGGAAATTTTCCTGACCCACTGGGGAAGGAGGAGAATATGCGGTTTTATATAGCAATTGAAGGTAATCATTCAGTAGGGAATCCAACGTGACATTTTACATGAATTCAGTTTTCTCGTTATGTTTCTACATAGGCTTACATATCGTGGGAAATTTTCCTGACCCACTGGGGAAATAGGAGAATATGCTGTTTTATATAGCAATTGAAGGTAATCATAAAGTAAGGAATCCAACGTGTCATTTTACATGACTGTCTGTTTTGTCGTTATGTTTCTACATAGGCTTACATATCGTGGGAAATTTTCCTGACCCACTGGAGAGGGGGAGAATATGCGGTTTTATATAGCAATTGAAGGTAATCGTAAAGTAAGGAATCCAACATGTCATTTTACATGAATGTCTGTTTTGTCGTTATGTTTCTACATAGGCTTACATATCGAGGGAAATTTTCCAGTCCCACTGGGGAGGGGGAGAATATGCGGATTTATATAGCAATTGAAGGTAATCATAAAGTAAGGAATCCAACGTGTCATTTTACATGAATGTCTGTTTTGTCGTTATGTTTCTACATAGGCATACATATCGTGGGAAATTTTCCTGTCCCACTGGGGAGGGGGAGAATATGCGGTTATATATAGCAATTGAAGGTAATCATAAAGTAAGGAATCCAACGTGTCATTTTACATGAATGTCTGTTTTCTCGTTATGTTTCTACATAGGCTTACATATCGTGGGAAATTTTCCTGACCCACTGGAGAGGGGGAGAATATGCGGTTTTATATAGCAATTGAAGGTAATCATAAAGTAAGGAATCCAACGTGTCATTTTACATGACTGTCTGTTTTGTCGTTATGTTTCTACATAGGCTTACATATCGTGGGAAATTTTCCTGACCCACTGGGGAGGGGGAGAATATGCGGTTTTATAAAGCAATTGAAGATAATCATAAAGTAAGGAATCCAACGTGTCATTTTACATGACTGTCTGTTTTGTCGTTATGTTTCTACATAGGCTTACATATCGTGGGAAATTTTCCTGACCCACTGGAGAGGGGGAGAATATGCGGTTTTATATAGCAATTGAAGGTAATCGTAAAGTAAGGAATCCAACATGTCATTTTACATGAATATCTGTTTTGTCGTTATGTTTCTACATAGGCTTACATATCGAGGGAAATTTTCCTGTCCCACTGGGGAGGGGGAGAATATGCGGATTTATATAGCAATTGAAGGTAATCATAAAGTAAGGAATCCAACGTGTCATTTTACATGAATGTCTGTTTTGTCGTTATGTTTCTACATACGCTTACATATCGAGGGAAATTTTCCTGTCCCACTGGGGAGGGGGAGAATATGCAGTTTTATATAGCAATTGAAGGTAATCATAAAGTAAGGAATCCATCGTGTCATTTTACATGAATGTCTGTTTTCTCGTTATGTTTCTACATAGGCTTACATATCGTGGGAAATTTTCCTGACCCACTGGGGAAATAGGAGAATATGCGGTTTTATATAGCAATTGAAGGTAATCATAAAGTAAGTAATCCAACGTGTCATTTTACATGAATGTCTGTTTTCTCGTTATGTTTCTACATAGGCTTACATATCGTGGGAAATTTTCCTGACCCACTGGGGAAATAGGAGAATATGCGGTTTTATATAGCAATTGAAGGTAATCATAAAGTAAGGAATCCAACGTGTCATTTTACATAACTGTCTGTTTTCTCGTTATGTTTCTACATAGGCTTACATATCGTGGGAAATTTTCATGACCCACTGGGGAAATAGGAGAATATGCGGTTTTATATAGCAATTGAAGGTAATCATAAAGTAAGGAATCCAACGTGTCATTTTACATGACTGTCTGTTTTGTCGTTATGTTTCTACATAGGCTTACATATCGTGGGAAATTTTCCTGACCCACTGGGGAAGGAGGAGAATATGCGGTTTTATATAGCAATTGAAGGTAATCGTAAAGTAAGGAATCCAACGTGTCATTTTACATGAATGTCTGTTTTGTCGTTATGTTTCTACATAGGCTTACATATCGTGGGAAATTTTCCTGTCCCACTGGGGAGGGGGAGAATATGCGGTTTTATATAGCAATTGAAGGTAATCGTAAAATAAGGAATCCAACGTGTCATTTTACATGAATGTCTGTTTTGTCGTTATGTTTCTACATAGGCTTACATATCGAGGGAAATTTTCCTGTCCCACTGGGGAGGGGGAGAATATGCGGATTTATATAGCAATTGAAGGTAATCATAAGGTAAGGAATCCAACGTGTCATTTTTCATGAATGTCTGTTTTGTCGTTATGTTTCTACATAGGCATACATATCGTGGGAAATTTTCCTGTCCCACTGGGGAGGGGGAGAATATGCGGTTATATATAGCAATTGAAGGTAATCATAAAGTAAGGAATCCAACGTGTCATTTTACATGAATGTCTGTTTTCTCGTTATGTTTCTACATAGGCTTACATATCGTGGGAAATTTTCCTGACCCACTGGAGAGGGGGAGAATATGCGGTTTTATAAAGCAATTGAAGGTAATCATAAAGTAAGGAATCCAACGTGTAATTTTACATGAATTTCTGTTTTGTCATTATGTTTCTACATAGGCTTACATATCGTGGGAAATTTTCTTGACCCACTGGGGAAGGAGGAGAATATGCGGTTTTATATAGCAATTGAAGGTAATCATAAAGTAAGGAATCCAACATGTCATTTTACATGAATGTCTGTTTTGTCGTTATGTTTCTACATAGGCTTACATATCGAGGGAAATTTTCCTGTCCCACTGGGGAGGAGGAGAATAAGCGGTTTTATATAGCAATTGAAGGTAATCATAAAGTAAGGAATCCAACTTGTCATTTTACATGAATGTCAGTTTTCTCGTCATGTTTCTACATAGGCTTACATATCGAGGGAAATTTTCCTGTCCCACTGGGGAGGGGGAGAATAAGCGGTTTTATATAGCAATTGAAGGTAATCATAAAGTAAGGAATCCAACATGTCATTTTACATGAATGTCTGTTTTCTCGTTATGTTTCTACATAGGCTTACATATTGTGGGAAATTTTCCTGACCCACTGGGGAAGGAGGAGAATATGCGGTTTTATATAGCAATTGAAGGTAATCATTCAGTAGGGAATCCAACGTGACATTTTACATGAATTCAGTTTTCTCGTTATGTTTCTACATAGGCTTACATATCGTGGGAAATTTTCCTGACCCACTGGGGAAATAGGAGAATATGCTGTTTTATATAGCAATTGAAGGTAATCATAAAGTAAGGAATCCAACGTGTCATTTTACATGACTGTCTGTTTTGTCGTTATGTTTCTACATAGGCTTACATATCGTGGGAATTTTTCCTGACCCACTGGAGAGGGGGAGAATATGCGGTTTTATATAGCAATTGAAGGTAATCGTAAAGTAAGGAATCCAACATGTCATTTTACATGAATGTCTGTTTTGTCGTTATGTTTCTACATAGGCTTACATATCGAGGGAAATTTTCCTGTCCCACTGGGGAGGGGGAGAATATGCGGATTTATATAGCAATTGAAGGTAATCATAAAGTAAGGAATCCAACGTGTCATTTTACATGAATGTCTGTTTTCTCGTTATGTTTCTACATAGGCTTACATATCGTGGGAAATTTTCCTGACCCACTGGAGAGGGGGAGAATATGCGGTTTTATATAGCAATTGAAGGTAATCATAAAGTAAGGAATCCAACGTGTCATTTTACATGACTGTCTGTTTTGTCGTTATGTTTCTACATAGGCTTACATATCGTGGGAAATTTTCCTGACCCACTGGGGAGGGGGAGAATATGCGGTTTTATAAAGCAATTGAAGGTAATCATAAAGTAAGGAATCCAACGTGTCATTTTACATGACTGTCTGTTTTGTCGTTATGTTTCTACATAGGCTTACATATCGTGGGAAATTTTCCTGACCCACTGGAGAGGGGGAGAATATGCGGTTTTATATAGCAATTGAAGGTAATCGTAAAGTAAGGAATCCAACATGTCATTTTACATGAATGTCTGTTTTGTCGTTATGTTTCTACATAGGCTTACATATCGAGGGAAATTTTCCTGTCCCACTGGGGAGGGGGAGAATATGCGGATTTATATAGCAATTGAAGGTAATCATAAAGTAAGGAATCCAACGTGTCATTTTACATGACTGTCTGTTTTGTCGTTATGTTTCTACATAGGCTTACATATCGTGGGAAATTTTCCTGTCCCACTGGGGAGGGGGAGAATATGCGGTTTTATATAGCAATTGAAGGTAATCATAAAGTAAGGAATCCAACATGTCATTTTACATGAATGTCTGTTTTCTCGTTATGTTTCTACATAGGCTTACATATTGTGGGAAATTTTCCTGACCCACTGGGGAAGGAGGAGAATATGCGGTTTTATATAGCAATTGAAGGTAATCATTCAGTAGGGAATCCAACGTGACATTTTACATGAATTCAGTTTTCTCGTTATGTTTCTACATAGGCTTACATATCGTGGGAAATTTTCCTGACCCACTGGGGAAATAGGAGAATATGCTGTTTTATATAGCAATTGAAGGTAATCATAAAGTAAGGAATCCAACGTGTCATTTTACATGACTGTCTGTTTTGTCGTTATGTTTCTACATAGGCTTACATATCGTGGGAAATTTTCCTGACCCACTGGAGAGGGGGAGAATATGCGGTTTTATATAGCAATTGAAGGTAATCGTAAAGTAAGGAATCCAACATGTCATTTTACATGAATGTCTGTTTTGTCGTTATGTTTCTACATAGGCTTACATATCGAGGGAAATTTTCCAGTCCCACTGGGGAGGGGGAGAATATGCGGATTTATATAGCAATTGAAGGTAATCATAAAGTAAGGAATCCAACGTGTCATTTTACATGAATGTCTGTTTTGTCGTTATGTTTCTACATAGGCATACATATCGTGGGAAATTTTCCTGTCCCACTGGGGAGGGGGAGAATATGCGGTTATATATAGCAATTGAAGGTAATCATAAAGTAAGGAATCCAACGTGTCATTTTACATGAATGTCTGTTTTCTCGTTATGTTTCTACATAGGCTTACATATCGTGGGAAATTTTCCTGACCCACTGGAGAGGGGGAGAATATGCGGTTTTATATAGCAATTGAAGGTAATCATAAAGTAAGGAATCCAACGTGTCATTTTACATGACTGTCTGTTTTGTCGTTATGTTTCTACATAGGCTTACATATCGTGGGAAATTTTCCTGACCCACTGGGGAGGGGGAGAATATGCGGTTTTATAAAGCAATTGAAGATAATCATAAAGTAAGGAATCCAACGTGTCATTTTACATGACTGTCTGTTTTGTCGTTATGTTTCTACATAGGCTTACATATCGTGGGAAATTTTCCTGACCCACTGGAGAGGGGGAGAATATGCGGTTTTATATAGCAATTGAAGGTAATCGTAAAGTAAGGAATCCAACATGTCATTTTACATGAATATCTGTTTTGTCGTTATGTTTCTACATAGGCTTACATATCGAGGGAAATTTTCCTGTCCCACTGGGGAGGGGGAGAATATGCGGATTTATATAGCAATTGAAGGTAATCATAAAGTAAGGAATCCAACGTGTCATTTTACATGAATGTCTGTTTTGTCGTTATGTTTCTACATACGCTTACATATCGAGGGAAATTTTCCTGTCCCACTGGGGAGGGGGAGAATATGCAGTTTTATATAGCAATTGAAGGTAATCATAAAGTAAGGAATCCATCGTGTCATTTTACATGAATGTCTGTTTTCTCGTTATGTTTCTACATAGGCTTACATATCGTGGGAAATTTTCCTGACCCACTGGGGAAATAGGAGAATATGCGGTTTTATATAGCAATTGAAGGTAATCATAAAGTAAGTAATCCAACGTGTCATTTTACATGAATGTCTGTTTTCTCGTTATGTTTCTACATAGGCTTACATATCGTGGGAAATTTTCCTGACCCACTGGGGAAATAGGAGAATATACGGTTTTATATAGCAATTGAAGGTAATCATAAAGTAAGGAATCCAACGTGTCATTTTACATAACTGTCTGTTTTCTCGTTATGTTTCTACATAGGCTTACATATCGTGGGAAATTTTCATGACCCACTGGGGAAATAGGAGAATATGCGGTTTTATATAGCAATTGAAGGTAATCATAAAGTAAGGAATCCAACGTGTCATTTTACATGACTGTCTGTTTTGTCGTTATGTTTCTACATAGGCTTACATATCGTGGGAAATTTTCCTGACCCACTGGGGAAGGAGGAGAATATGCGGTTTTATATAGCAATTGAAGGTAATCGTAAAGTAAGGAATCCAACGTGTCATTTTACATGAATGTCTGTTTTGTCGTTATGTTTCTACATAGGCTTACATATCGTGGGAAATTTTCCTGTCCCACTGGGGAGGGGGAGAATATGCGGTTTTATATAGCAATTGAAGGTAATCGTAAAGTAAGGAATCCAACGTGTCATTTTACATGAATGTCTGTTTTCTCGTTATGTTTCTACATCGGCTTACATATCGTGGGAAATTTTCCTGACCCACTGGGGAAATAGGAGAATGTGCGGTTTTATATAGCAATTGAAGGTAATCATAATGTAAGGAATCCAACTTGTCATTTTACATGAATGTCTATTTGTCGTTATGTTTCTACATAGGCTTACATATCGTGGGAAATTTTCCTGACCCACTGGGGAAGGGGGAGAATATGCGGTTTTATATAGCAATTGAAGGTAATCATAAAGTAGGAAATCCAACATGTCATTTCAAATGAATGTCTGTTTTGTCGTTATGTTTCTACATAGGCTTACATATCGATGGAAATTTTCCTGACCCACTGGGGAAGGAGGAGAATATGCGGTTTTATATAGCAATTGAAGGTAATCATAAAGTAAGGAATCCAACATGTCATTTTACATGAATGTCTGTTTTGTCGTTATGTTTCTACATAGGCTTACATATCGAGGGAAATTTTCCTGACCCACTGGGGAAGGAGGAGAATATGCGGTTTTATATAGCAATTGAAGGTAATCATAAAGTAAGGAATCCAACATGTCATTTTACATGAATGTCTGTTTTGTCGTTATGTTTCTACATACGCTTACATATCGAGGGAAATTTTCCTGACCCACTGGGGAGGGGGAGAATATGCGGTTTTATATAGCAATTGAAGGTAATCGTAAAGTAAGGAATCCAACGTGTCATTTTACATGAATTTCTGCTTTGTCGTTATGTTTCTACGTAGGCTTACATATCGAGGGAAATTTTCCTGACCCACTGGGGAAGGAGGAGAATATGCGGTTTTATATAGCAATTGAAGGTAATCGTAAAGTAAGGAATCCAACATGTCATTTTACATGAATGTCTGTTTTGTCGTTATGTTTCTACATACGCTTACATATCGAGGGAAATTTTCCTGACCCACTGGGGAGGGGGAGAATATGCGGTTTTATATAGCAATTGAAGGTAATCGTAAAGTAAGGAATCCAACATGTCATTTTACATGAATGTCTGTTTTGTCGTTATGTTTCTACATACGCTTCCATATCGTGGGAAATTTTCCTGACCCACTGGGGAAGGGGGAGAATATGCGGTTTTATATAGCAATTGAAGGTAATCATAAAGTAGGAAATCCAACATGTCATTTCAAATGAATGTCTGTTTTCTCGTTATGTTTCTACATAGGCTTACATATCGAGGGAAATTTTCCTGACCCACTGGGGGAGGGGGAGAATATGCGGTTTTATATAGCAATTGAAGGTAATCATAAAGTAAGGAATCCAACGTGTCATTTTACATGACTGTCTGTTTTGTCGTTATGTTTCTACATAGGCTTACATATCGAGGGAAATTTTCCTGACCCACTGGGGAAGGAGGAGAATATGCGGTTTTATATAGCAATTGAAGGTAATCATAAAGTAAGGAATCCAACATGTCATTTTACATGAATGTCTGTTTTGTCGTTATGTTTCTACATACGCTTACATATCGAGGGAAATTTTCCTGTCCCACTGGGGAAGGGGGGGAATATGCGGTTTTATATAGCAATCGCCGGTAACCATAAAGTAAGGAATCCAACGTGTCATTTTACATGACTGTCTGTTTTGTCGTTATGTTTCTACATAGGCTTACATATCGAGGGAAATTTTCCTGACCCACTGGGGAAGGAGGAGAATATGCGGTTTTATATAGCAATTGAAGGTAATCATAAAGTAAGGAATCCAACATGTCATTTTACATGAATGTCTGTTTTGTCGTTATGTTTCTACATACGCTTACATATCGAGGGAAATTTTCCTGACCCACTGGGGAGGGGGAGAATATGCGGTTTTATATAGCAATTGAAGGTAATCGTAAAGTAAGGAATCCAACGTGTCATTTTACATGAATGTCTGTTTTGTCGTTATGTTTCTACATAGGCTTACATATCGAGGGAAATTTTCCTGTCCCACTGGGGAGGGGGAGAATATGCGGATTTATATAGCAATTGACGGTAATCATAAAGTAAGGAATCTAACGTGTCATTTTACATGAATGTCTGTTTTCTCGTTATGTTTCTACATAGGCTTACATATCGTGGGAAATTTTCCTGACCCACTGGGGAAATAGGAGAATATGCGGTTTTATATAGCAATTGAAGGTAATCATAAAGTAAGTAATCCAACGTGTCATTTTACATGAATGTCTGTTTTCTCGTTATGTTTCTACATAGGCTTACATATCGTGGGAAATTTTCCTGACCCACTGGGGAAATAGGAGAATATGCGGTTTTATATAGCAATTGAAGGTAATCATAAAGTAAGGAATCCAACGTGTCATTTTACATAACTGTCTGTTTTCTCGTTATGTTTCTACATAGGCTTACATATCGTGGGAAATTTTCATGACCCACTGGGGAAATAGGAGAATATGCGGTTTTATATAGCAATTGAAGGTAATCATAAAGTAAGGAATCCAACGTGTCATTTTACATGACTGTCTGTTTTGTCGTTATGTTTCTACATAGGCTTACATATCGTGGGAAATTTTCCTGACCCACTGGGGAAGGAGGAGAATATGCGGTTTTATATAGCAATTGAAGGTAATCGTAAAGTAAGGAATCCAACGTGTCATTTTACATGAATGTCTGTTTTGTCGTTATGTTTCTACATAGGCTTACATATCGTGGGAAATTTTCCTGTCCCACTGGGGAGGGGGAGAATATGCGGTTTTATATAGCAATTGAAGGTAATCGTAAAGTAAGGAATCCAACGTGTCATTTTACATGAATGTCTGTTTTCTCGTTATGTTTCTACATCGGCTTACATATCGTGGGAAATTTTCCTGACCCACTGGGGAAATAGGAGAATGTGCGGTTTTATATAGCAATTGAAGGTAATCATAAAGTAAGAAATCCAACGTGTCATTTTACATGAATGTCTGTTTTGTCGTTATGTTTCTACATAGGCTTACATATCGTGGGAAATTTTCCTGACCCACTGGGGAAGGGGGAGAATATGCGGTTTTATATAGCAATTGAAGGTAATCATAAAGTAGGAAATCCAATATGTCATTTCAAATGAATGTCTGTTTTGTCGTTATGTTTCTACATAGGCTTACATATCGATGGAAATTTTCCTGACCCACTGGGGAAGGAGGAGAATATGCGGTTTTATATAGCAATTGAAGGTAATCATAAAGTAAGGAATCCAACATGTCATTTTACATGAATGTCTGTTTTGTCGTTATGTTTCTACATACGCTTACTTATCGAGGGAAATTTTCCTGTCCCACTGGGGAAGGGGGGGAATATGCGGTTTTATATAGCAATTGACGGTAACCATAAAGTAAGGAATCCAACGTGTCATTTTACATGACTGTCTGTTTTGTCGTTATGTTTCTACATAGGCTTACATATCGAGGGAAATTTTCCTGACCCACTGGGGAAGGAGGAGAATATGCGGTTTTATATAGCAATTGAAGGTAATCATAAAGTAAGGAATCCAACATGTCATTTTACATGAATGTCTGTTTTGTCGTTATGTTTCTACATACGCTTACATATCGAGGGAAATTTTCCTGACCCACTGGGGAGGGGGAGAATATGCGGTTTTATATAGCAATTGAAGGTAATCGTAAAGTAAGGAATCCAACGTGTCATTTTACATGAATTTCTGCTTTGTCGTTATGTTTCTACATAGGCTTACATATCGAGGAAATTTTCCTGACCCACTGGGGAAGGAGGAGAATATGCGGTTTTATATAGCAATTGAAGGTAATCGTAAAGTAAGGAATCCAACATGTCATTTTACATGAATGTCTGTTTTGTCGTTATGTTTCTACATACGCTTACATATCGAGGGAAATTTTCCTGACCCACTGGGGAGGGGGAGAATATGCGGTTTTATATAGCAATTGAAGGTAATCGTAAAGTAAGGAATCCAACATGTCATTTTACATGAATGTCTGTTTTGTCGTTATGTTTCTACATACGCTTCGATATCGTGGGAAATTTTCCTGACCCACTGGGGAAGGGGGAGAATATGCGGTTTTATATAGCAATTGAAGGTAATCATAAAGTAGGAAATCCAACATGTCATTTCAAATGAATGTCTGTTTTCTCGTTATGTTTCTACATAGGCTTACATATCGAGGGAAATTTTCCTGACCCACTGGGGGAGGGGGAGAATATGCGGTTTTATATAGCAATTGAAGGTAATCATAAAGTAAGGAATCCAACGTGAAATTTTACATGACTGTCTGTTTTGTCGTTATGTTTCTACATAGGCTTACATATCGAGGGAAATTTTCCTGACCCACTGGGGAAGGAGGAGAATATGCGGTTTTATATAGCAATTGAAGGTAATCATAAAGTAAGGAATCCAACATGTCATTTTACATGAATGTCTGTTTTGTCGTTATGTTTCTACATACGTTTACATATCGAGGGAAATTTTCCTGTCCCACTGGGGAAGGGGGGGAATATGCGGTTTTATATAGCAATTGACGGTAACCATAAAGTAAGGAATCCAACGTGTCATTTTACATGACTGTCTGTTTTGTCGTTATGTTTCTACATAGGCTTACATATCGAGGGAAATTTTCCTGACCCACTGGGGAAGGAGGAGAATATGCGGTTTTATATAGCAATTGAAGGTAATCGTAAAGTAAGGAATCCAACGTGTCATTTTACATGAATGTCTGTTTTGTCGTTATGTTTCTACATAGGCTTACATATCGTGGGAAATTTTCCTGTCCCACTGGGGAGGGGGAGAATATGCGGTTTTATATAGCAATTGAAGGTAATCGTAAAGTAAGGAATCCAACGTGTCATTTTACATGAATGTCTGTTTTCTCGTTATGTTTCTACATCGGCTTACATATCGTGGGAAATTTTCCTGACCCACTGGGGAAATAGGAGAATGTGCGGTTTTATATAGCAATTGAAGGTAATCATAAAGTAAGAAATCCAACGTGTCATTTTACATGAATGTCTGTTTTGTCGTTATGTTTCTACATAGGCTTACATATCGTGGGAAATTTTCCTGACCCACTGGGGAAGGGGGAGAATATGCGGTTTTATATAGCAATTGAAGGTAATCATAAAGTAGGAAATCCAACATGTCATTTCAAATGAATGTCTGTTTTGTCGTTATGTTTCTACATAGGCTTACATATCGATGGAAATTTTCCTGACCCACTGGGGAAGGAGGAGAATATGCGGTTTTATATAGCAATTGAAGGTAATCATAAAGTAAGGAATCCAACATGTCATTTTACATGAATGTCTGTTTTGTCGTTATGTTTCTACATACGCTTACTTATCGAGGGAAATTTTCCTGTCCCACTGGGGAAGGGGGGGAATATGCGGTTTTATATAGCAATTGACGGTAACCATAAAGTAAGGAATCCAACGTGTCATTTTACATGACTGTCTGTTTTGTCGTTATGTTTCTACATAGGCTTACATATCGAGGGAAATTTTCCTGACCCACTGGGGAAGGAGGAGAATATGCGGTTTTATATAGCAATTGAAGGTAATCATAAAGTAAGGAATCCAACATGTCATTTTACATGAATGTCTGTTTTGTCGTTATGTTTCTACATACGCTTACATATCGAGGGAAATTTTCCTGACCCACTGGGGAGGGGGAGAATATGCGGTTTTATATAGCAATTGAAGGTAATCGTAAAGTAAGGAATCCAACGTGTCATTTTACATGAATTTCTGCTTTGTCGTTATGTTTCTACATAGGCTTACATATCGAGGAAATTTTCCTGACCCACTGGGGAAGGAGGAGAATATGCGGTTTTATATAGCAATTGAAGGTAATCGTAAAGTAAGGAATCCAACATGTCATTTTACATGAATGTCTGTTTTGTCGTTATGTTTCTACATACGCTTACATATCGAGGGAAATTTTCCTGACCCACTGGGGAGGGGGAGAATATGCGGTTTTATATAGCAATTGAAGGTAATCGTAAAGTAAGGAATCCAACATGTCATTTTACATGAATGTCTGTTTTGTCGTTATGTTTCTACATACGCTTCGATATCGTGGGAAATTTTCCTGACCCACTGGGGAAGGGGGAGAATATGCGGTTTTATATAGCAATTGAAGGTAATCATAAAGTAGGAAATCCAACATGTCATTTCAAATGAATGTCTGTTTTCTCGTTATGTTTCTACATAGGCTTACATATCGAGGGAAATTTTCCTGACCCACTGGGGGAGGGGGAGAATATGCGGTTTTATATAGCAATTGAAGGTAATCATAAAGTAAGGAATCCAACGTGAAATTTTACATGACTGTCTGTTTTGTCGTTATGTTTCTACATAGGCTTACATATCGAGGGAAATTTTCCTGACCCACTGGGGAAGGAGGAGAATATGCGGTTTTATATAGCAATTGAAGGTAATCATAAAGTAAGGAATCCAACATGTCATTTTACATGAATGTCTGTTTTGTCGTTATGTTTCTACATACGTTTACATATCGAGGGAAATTTTCCTGTCCCACTGGGGAAGGGGGGGAATATGCGGTTTTATATAGCAATTGACGGTAACCATAAAGTAAGGAATCCAACGTGTCATTTTACATGACTGTCTGTTTTGTCGTTATGTTTCTACATAGGCTTACATATCGAGGGAAATTTTCCTGACCCACTGGGGAAGGAGGAGAATATGCGGTTTTATATAGCAATTGAAGGTCTTCATAAAGTAAGGAATCCAACATGTCATTTTACATGAATGTCTGTTTTGTCGTTATGTTTCTACATACGCTTACATATCGAGGGAAATTTTCCTGACCCACTGGGGAGGGGGAGAATATGCGGTTTTATATAGCAATTGAAGGTAATCGTAAAGTAAGGAATCCAACATGTCATTTTAGATGAATTTCTGCTTTGTCGTTATGTTTCTACATAGGCTTACATATCGAGGGAAATTTTCCTGACCCACTGGGCAAGGAGGAGAATATGCGGTTTTATATAGCAATTGAAGGTAATCGTAAAGTAAGGAATCCAACATGTCATTTTACATGAATGTCTGTTTTGTCGTTATGTTTCTACATACGCTTACATATCGAGGGAAATTTTCCTGACCCACTGGGGAGGGGGAGAATATGCGGTTTTATATAGCAATTGAAGGTAATCGTAAAGTAAGGAATCCAACATGTCATTTTACATGAATGTCTGTTTTGTCGTTATGTTTCTACATACGCTTACATATCGAGGGAAATTTTCCTGACCCACTGGGGATAGGGAGAATATGCGGTTTTATATAGCAATTGAAGGTAATCGTAAAGTAAGGAATCCAACATGTCATTTTACATGAATGTCTGTTTTGTCGTTATGTTTCTACATACGCTTACATATCGAGGGAAATTTTCCTGACCCACTGGGGAGGGGGAGAATATGCGGTTTTATATAGCAATTGAAGGTAATCGTAAAGTAAGGAATCCAACATGTCATTTTACATGAATGTCTGTTTTGTCGTTATGTTTCTACATACGCTTACATATCGAGGGAAATTTTCCTGACCCACTGGGGAGGGGGAGAATATGCGGTTTTATATAGCAATTGAAGGTAATCATAAAGTAAGGAATCCAACATGTCATTTTACATGAATTTCTGCTTTGTCGTTATGTTTCTACATAGGCTTACATATCGAGGGAAATTTCCTGACCCACTGGGGAAGGGGGAGAATATGCGGTTTTATATAGCAATTGAAGGTAATCATAAAGTAGGAAATCCAACATGTCATTTCAAATGAATGTCTGTTTTCTCGTTATGTTTCTACATAGGCTTACATATCGAGGGAAATTTTCCTGACCCACTGGGGGAGGGGGAGAATATGCGGTTTTATATAGCAATTGAAGGTAATCATAAAGTAAGGAATCCAACGTGTCATTTTACATGACTGTCTGTTTTGTCGTTATGTTTCTACATAGGCTTACATATCGAGGGAAATTTTCCTGACCCACTGGGGAAGGAGGAGAATATGCGGTTTTATATAGCAATTGAAGGTAATCATAAAGTAAGGAATCCAACATGTCATTTTACATGAATGTCTGTTTTGTCGTTATGTTTCTACATACGCTTACATATCGAGGGAAATTTTCCTGTCCCACTGGGGAAGGGGGGGAATATGCGGTTTTATATAGCAATTGACGGTAACCATAAAGTAAGGAATCCAACGTGTCATTTTACATGACTGTCTGTTTTGTCGTTATGTTTCTACATAGGCTTACATATCGAGGGAAATTTTCCTGACCCACTGGGGAAGGAGGAGAATATGCGGTTTTATATAGCAATTGAAGGTAATCATAAAGTAAGGAATCCAACATGTCATTTTACATGAATGTCTGTTTTGTCGTTATGTTTCTACATACGCTTACATATCGAGGGAAATTTTCCTGACCCACTGGGGAGGGGGAGAATATGCGGTTTTATATAGCAATTGAAGGTAATCGTAAAGTAAGGAATCCAACATGTCATTTTACATGAATTTCTGCTTTGTCGTTATGTTTCTACATAGGCTTACATATCGAGGGAAATTTTCCTGACCCACTGGGCAAGGAGGAGAATATGCGGTTTTATATAGCAATTGAAGGTAATCGTAAAGTAAGGAATCCAACATGTCATTTTACATGAATGTCTGTTTTGTCGTTATGTTTCTACATACGCTTACATATCGAGGGAAATTTTCCTGACCCACTGGGGAGGGGGAGAATATGCGGTTTTATATAGCAATTGAAGGTAATCGTAAAGTAAGGAATCCAACATGTCATTTTACATGAATGTCTGTTTTGTCGTTATGTTTCTACATACGCTTACATATCGAGGGAAATTTTCCTGACCCACTGGGGATAGGGAGAATATGCGGTTTTATATAGCAATTGAAGGTAATCGTAAAGTAAGGAATCCAACATGTCATTTTACATGAATGTCTGTTTTGTCGTTATGTTTCTACATACGCTTACATATCGAGGGAAATTTTCCTGACCCACTGGGGAGGGGGAGAATATGCGGTTTTATATAGCAATTGAAGGTAATCGTAAAGTAAGGAATCCAACATGTCATTTTACATGAATGTCTGTTTTGTCGTTATGTTTCTACATACGCTTACATATCGAGGGAAATTTTCCTGACCCACTGGGGAGGGGGAGAATATGCGGTTTTATATAGCAATTGAAGGTAATCATAAAGTAAGGAATCCAACATGTCATTTTACATGAATTTCTGCTTTGTCGTTATGTTTCTACATAGGCTTACATATCGAGGGAAATTTTCCTGACCCACTGGGGAAGGGGGAGAATATGCGGTTTTATATAGCAATTGAAGGTAATCATAAAGTAGGAAATCCAACATGTCATTTCAAATGAATGTCTGTTTTCTCGTTATGTTTCTACATAGGCTTACATATCGAGGGAAATTTTCCTGACCAACTGGGGGAGGGGGAGAATATGCGGTTTTATATAGCAATTGAAGGTAATCATAAAGTAAGGAATCCAACGTGTCATTTTACATGACTGTCTGTTTTGTCGTTATGTTTCTACATAGGCTTACATATCGAGGGAAATTTTCCTGACCCACTGGGGAAGGAGGAGAATATGCGGTTTTATATAGCAATTGAAGGTAATCATAAAGTAAGGAATCCAACATGTCATTTTACATGAATGTCTGTTTTGTCGTTATGTTTCTACATACGCTTACATATCGAGGGAAATTTTCCTGTCCCACTGGGGAAGGGGGGGAATATGCGGTTTTATATAGCAATTGACGGTAACCATAAAGTAAGGAATCCAACGTGTCATTTTACATGACTGTCTGTTTTGTCGTTATGTTTCTACATAGGCTTACATATCGAGGGAAATTTTCCTGACCCACTGGGGAAGGAGGAGAATATGCGGTTTTATATAGCAATTGAAGGTAATCATAAAGTAAGGAATCCAACGTGTCATTTTACATGAATGTCTGTTTTGTCGTTATGTTTCTACATAGGCTTACATATCGAGGGAAATTTTCCTGACCCACTGGGGAAGGAGGAGAATATGCGGTTTTATATAGCAATTGAAGGTAATCATAAAGTAAGGAATCCAACATGTCATTTTACATGAATGTCTGTTTTGTCGTTATGTTTCTACATACGCTTACATATCGAGGGAAATTTTCCTGACCCACTGGGGAGGGGGAGAATATGCGGTTTTATATAGCAATTGAAGGTAATCGTAAAGTAAGGAATCCAACATGTCATTTTACATGAATTTCTGCTTTGTCGTTATGTTTCTACATAGGCTTACATATCGAGGGAAATTTTCCTGACCCACTGGGCAAGGAGGAGAATATGCGGTTTTATATAGCAATTGAAGGTAATCGTAAAGTAAGGAATCCAACATGTCATTTTACATGAATGTCTGTTTTGTCGTTATGTTTCTACATACGCTTACATATCGAGGGAAATTTTCCTGACCTACTGGGGAGGGGGAGAATATGCGGTTTTATATAGCAATTGAAGGTAATCGTAAAGTAAGGAATCCAACATGTCATTTTACATGAATGTCTGTTTTGTCGTTATGTTTCTACATACGCTTACATATCGAGGGAAATTTTCCTGACCCACTGGGGAGGGGGAGAATATGCGGTTTTATATAGCAATTGAAGGTAATCGTAAAGTAAGGAATCCAACATGTCATTTTACATGAATGTCTGTTTTGTCGTTATGTTTCTACATACGCTTACATATCGAGGGAAATTTTCCTGACCCACTGGGGAGGGGGAGAATATGCGGTTTTATATAGCAATTGAAGGTAATCATAAAGTAAGGAATCCAACATGTCATTTTACATGAATTTCTGCTTTGTCGTTATGTTTCTACATAGGCTTACATATCGAGGGAAATTTTCCTGACCCACTGGGGAAGGGGGAGAATATGCGGTTTTATATAGCAATTGAAGGTAATCATAAAGTAGGAAATCCAACATGTCATTTCAAATGAATGTCTGTTTTCTCGTTATGTTTCTACATAGGCTTACATATCGAGGGAAATTTCCCTGACCCACTGGGGGAGGGGGAGAATATGCGGTTTTATATAGCAATTGAAGGTAATCATAAAGTAAGGAATCCAACGTGTCATTTTACATGACTGTCTGTTTTGTCGTTATGTTTCTACATAGGCTTACATATCGAGGGAAATTTTCCTGACCCACTGGGGAAGGAGGAGAATATGCGGTTTTATATAGCAATTGAAGGTAATCATAAAGTAAGGAATCCAACATGTCATTTTACATGAATGTCTGTTTTGTCGTTATGTTTCTACATACGCTTACATATCGAGGGAAATTTTCCTGTCCCACTGGGGAAGGGGGGGAATATGCGGTTTTATATAGCAATTGACGGTAACCATAAAGTAAGGAATCCAACGTGTCATTTTACATGAATGTCTGTTTTGTCGTTATGTTTCTACATAGGCTTACATATCGAGGGAAATTTTCCTGACCCACTGGGGAAGGAGGAGAATATGCGGTTTTATATAGCAATTGAAGGTAATCATAAAGTAAGGAATCCAACATGTCATTTTACATGAATGTCTGTTTTGTCATTATGTTTCTACATAGGCTTACATATCGAGGGAAATTTTCCTGTCCCACTGGGGAAGGGGGAGATTATGCGGTTTTATATAGCAATTGAAGGTAATCATAAAGTAAGGAATCCAACATGTCATTTTACATGAATGTCTGTTTTGTCGTTATGTTTCTACATAGGCATACATATCGAGGGAAATTTTCCTGTCCCACTGGGGAAGGGGGAGAATATGCGGTTTTATATAGCAATTGAAGGTAATCATAAAGTAAGGAATCCAACATGTCATTTTACATGAATGTCTGTTTTGTCGTTATGTTTCTACATACGCTTACATATCGAGGGAAATTTTCCTGTCCCACTGGGGAGGGGGAGAATATGCGGTTTTATATAGCAATTGAAGGTAATCGTAAAGTAAGGAATCCAACATGTCATTTTACATGAATGTCTGTTTTGTCGTTATGTTTCTACATACGCTTACATATCGAGGGAAATTTTCCTGACTCACTGGGGAGGGGGAGAATATGCGGTTTTATATAGCAATTGAAGGTAATCGTAAAGTAAGGAATCCAACGTGTCATTTTACATGAATTTCTGCTTTGACGTTATGTTTCTACATAGGCTTACATATCGAGGGAAATTTTCCTGACCAGCTGGGGAAGGAGGAGAATATGCGGTTTTATATAGCAATTGAAGGTAATCGTAAAGTAAGGAATCCAACATGTCATTTTACATGAATGTCTGTTTTGTCGTTATGTTTCTACATACGCTTACATATCGAGGGAAATTTTCCTGACCCACTGGGGAGGGGGAGAATATGCGGTTTTATATAGCAATTGAAGGTAATCGTAAAGTAAGGAATCCAACATGTCATTTTACATGAATGTCTGTTTTGTCGTTATGTTTCTACATACGCTTACATATCGTGGGAAATTTTCCTGACCCACTGGGGAAGGGGGAGAATATGCGGTTTTATATAGCAATTGAAGGTAATCATAAAGTAGGAAATCCAACATGTCATTTCAAATGAATGTCTGTTTTCTTTTTATGTTTCTACATAGGCTTACATATCGAGGGAAATTTTCCTGACCCACTGGGGGAGGGGGAGAATATGCGGTTTTATATAGCAATTGAAGGTAATCATAAAGTAAGGAATCCAACGTGTCATTTTACATGACTGTCTGTTTTGTCGTTATGTTTCTACATAGGCTTACATATCGAGGGAAATTTTCCTGACCCACTGGGGAAGGAGGAGAATATGCGGTTTTATATAGCAATTGAAGGTAATCATAAAGTAAGGAATCCAACATGTCATTTTACATGAATGTCTGTTTTGTCGTTATGTTTCTACATACGCTTACATATCGAGGGAAATTTTCCTGTCCCACTGGGGAAGGGGGGGAATATGCGGTTTTATATAGCAATTGACGGTAACCATAAAGTAAGGAATCCAACGTGTCATTTTACATGACTGTCTGTTTTGTCGTTATGTTTCTACATAGGCTTACATATCGAGGGAAATTTTCCTGACCCACTGGGGAAGGAGGAGAATATGCGGTTTTATATAGCAATTGAAGGTAATCATAAAGTAAGGAATCCAACATGTCATTTTACATGAATGTATGTTTTGTCGTTATGTTTCTACATAGGCTTACATATCGAGGGAAATTTTCCTGACCCACTGGGGAAGGAGGAGAATATGCGGTTTTATATAGCAATTGAAGGTAATCGTAAAGTAAGGAATCCAACATGTCATTTTACATGAATGTCTGTTTTGTCGTTATGTTTCTACATACGCTTACATATCGAGGGAAATTTTCCTGACCCACTGGGGAGAGGGAGAATATGCGGTTTTATATAGCAATTGAAGGTAATCGTAAAGTAAGGAATCCAACATGTCATTTTACATGAATGTCTGTTTTGTCGTTATGTTTCTACATACGCTTACATATCGAGGGAAATTTTCCTGACCCACTGGGGAGGGGGAGAATATGCGGTTTTATATAGCAATTGAAGGTAATCGTAAAGTAAGGAATCCAACATGTCATTTTACATGAATGTCTGTTTTGTCGTTATGTTTCTACATACGCTTACATATCGAGGGAAATTTTCCTGACCCACTGGGGAGGGGGAGAATATGCGGTTTTATATAGCAATTGAAGGTAATCATAAAGTAAGGAATCCAACATGTCATTTTACATGAATTTCTGCTTTGTCGTTATGTTTCTACATAGGCTTACATATCGAGGGAAATTTTCCTGACCCACTGGGGAAGGAGGAGAATATGCGGTTTTATATAGCAATTGAAGGTAATCATAAAGTAAGGAATCCAACATGTCATTTTACATGAATGTCTGTTTTGTCGTTATGTTTCTACATACGCTTACATATCGAGGGAAATTTTCCTGACCCACTGGGGAGGGGGAGAATATGCGGTTTTATATAGCAATTGAAGGTAATCGTAAAGTAAGGAATCCAACGTGTCATTTTACATGAATGTCTGTTTTGTCGTTATGTTTCTACATAGGCTTACATATCGTGGGAAATTTTCCTGACCCACTGGGGAAGGAGGAGAATATGCGGTTTTATATAGCAATTGAAGGTAATCATAAAGTAACGAATCCAACATGTCATTTTACATGAATGTCTGTTTTCTCGTTATGTTTCTACATAGGCTTACATATCGTAGGAAATTTTCCTGACCCACTGGGGAGGGGGAGAATATGCGGTTTTATATAGCAATTGAAAGTAATCATAAAGTAGGGAATCCAACATGTCATTTTACATGAATGCCTGTTTACTCGTTATGTTTCTACATACGCTTACATATCGAGGGAAATTTTCCTGTCCCACTGGGGAAGGAGGAGAATATGCGGTTTTATATAGCAATTGAAGGTAATCATAAAGTAGGGAATCCAACATGTCATTTTACATGAATGTCTGTTTTCTCGTTATGTCTAAACATCTAAATCGGGAGTAAAATTTCTGTCCAACTGGGGGAGGGGGTTGAAGATTTTATACATCCTATAACACTCATGATTAAGCAACGAACTTAAAAGGTTCTTAAACATGAAAATCTGTTGATTTGCTATATCTCAACATGCATAACGCAGTGGATAGTTCCCGTCCAACCGGAAGGGGGGTCCGGTTTTATATGACACTTCTGATGAAGTGAAAAATCCAACGGATCATAACACATAAAAATCTGTCAAGTCACTATGTCTCAACATATATAACGGGGGAAACTTTCCTGTCCAACGGGGGGGGATCTGGTTTTATATAGGCTGACACTCCTCATAAAGTAAGGAGTTCAACTTTTCCTTAAACATGAAAATTTGTTGAGTCGGTATTTGTGGGGGTACTTTCCTTCCAAGCCTGGTGTAATATTCCAGTTGATAAATTGCAAAATACAATGAACTATTTAATATAAAATATATAAAGTAAATATGAGGTATGAGGGGAATACAAATAAATTGGAGTGTATATAAACACTAATTTTATGATATTTTTTATTTTGTTATTTTTGTCATATTTACAACCCAATTGTATTCAGTTTAAACTTTAAATTAAACTTAAATTAAAACAGCTCTGGCTTTTTGATAAAAATTCATTTTAAAAACGCCAATACTGATTCTATTCAAACTTTTGCCACAGACAAGCTCGTATAATTTCAGTGTACACAAAGGTCTGCCACAATTTTCTGAAAATTGATTATTTTCCCTCAACAATACATTGTTGACGTCGAACAATGCGAAACCATTTTAATAAGTCCTTTGGAGCTTTTTTTGTGGCATCAACTACGGTCTAATTAATCCGATTCGTTGCTTTATAACCAATGTATTGTATGACGTCACAATCCGAGGGTCTGCTCCTATAAAGTGGTTCATTATACTTTTAATTAGCTAATACAAAATGTACTGAATATTCGTGGATTTTTAATTTGTGCCAATGGTAAATTCGATGTTTAGTATTTAACAATACTACTACTGACTGGCCATGACTACCTCCAGAACCATTTCCACCGGATCGGCGTAATGGAATACCTCACCTGCCCCCTCAAAAGCCAGAATGGACGCCAGACGCCAAACACCATAACTCTTGTCCAGGTCTCTGAAGGTAACCTAAGGAGACCCGCTGACCGCTATTGGAAGACGCGGCGTCGAATGGGTGAAATGTAAAGAACGGGTGTTGGCTCTACAGGTCGGCGTGACCCTTGGGCTGATATACAAGAGCTACCGCTTATCTGCCGGCACTTATCGCACAAGTGTACGACTCGGCACTCATCTGGCAGTCCTCTTGCAATTTTTTGCTCTCAGTGAAATGGCATCTTTCTTAACTTCATCTGCCCATCGGTTCTGAGGTCTTCAGAATCCTCCAGAGTACGTCGTTGCACTCTATCTTGACTCATCCGTTTTACCTCTCCAACCCGTATTAGTCTGCAAGATTTTATGAGGTCAACGATATCCTCGTTACTTCAAACACTCTGGATTCCTTCGTTTGTCTTTATTGTCCATATTGCCACCCACGAAGTTTGCGACAAAAATTGTCCAAACTATTTTTATTTCGAAGTCCTACCACGTCTCTGCACCGTAGGTAAATAACGGTAAACAGAGTCTTGTACAGTTTAATTTCTGTTTTTCTGGCCGGTAATTGCGAGCGGAATAGATTTAGTTGGCCAAAGTATGCACGATTCCGTAGCATAATTCTCCTTTATTCTTTTGTGGAGTGATTTTACTTTCGCAGTTTTTAACGCTCGTGAAGACACGTGAAGTTTGCGACGTCCCTATAGTTTAAACTGATGTGCGAGAGGTCGCAAGACGTTCTACGGAGGTTCCGCCGCCATTATAGCATACTTGGTTTACTCCTCATTAACCACAAGCCCAGCCCTGCTTACCTGCTCTAATAACATTTATAGAGCCGCTTTTAAGGAAAAAAAACATTTCTAGCAATAATCACCAAGTCGTCATAATTTAAAAAAATATGTCGAAACAATTTTATAGTTTTTATTAAACTACTGTAATATAATTTTAGGCGACCGTGTTCAGATGGGCAGAGCACTTGTGTACTAACCTAAAGGTCCTGAATTCGATTCCCGATAGCGACAAAGACTTTCTGTTCTTTTTCTACCTCCAGGTCCATTCAACCTTTGAAAATGAGCACCTAGGGTAATATTGTGAGGTTTAAGAGTAGTGCTGGCCACATTGCTTACCTTGTATACCTGGAAGGCAGCTTAGCCCTCTCTCTTCTGAACCATGTCTCATGATTAAAGGGAGTCAAACATTGAAAGTAAATTTAAATTTAAAAAAATATTATACAAAACCCTTAAACAATTACAATTAACATTCTTGTCAAGACATTTCTTAAAGTCCAAGGAGGCCTTAATAAAACAATTTAAAACGGATTTGCATATGTGTAAAACAGACGTACATGAATCTGTTGCGTCCCAACTAAACTCTCTTTTTGTAAACTATTAGATTTTGTAAACAATTTTCTTAACTAATTTTTGTTTTAACAATGTTTCAAAAAATTCTTCGTTTATTATGTTTATTGAACATCCAGTGTCCAATAAAGCATTACAATTTAAATTACCACTTAATTTAATGTTTATTGTAGGCAGCATAATAATTTTTGTTTCATTCTTTAACAAATTTTTCTTTTCTACCATTTTCATAATTTTCAAACATTTACTAGTCTCTCTGAAAAATTTTGATTTATTCAATACATTAACCTGTTCAATTTTTGTTTCATTTTTTGAGATATTCGGATTTATTACATTTTTGTTTTTTAAATCTGAACGTTTAAATTTATTCCCTTTATTGTTACATCTAAATTTATTTTGACATTTCTTGATTAAGTTAATTTTGTGTGTTACTTCATTACGGAAGAAATATGGCATTTCTTTCCTTAACAGTAATTGCTAGTTAACATTTTTGTTGTTATTACAATGCTTAGCAATATGACCTAACCTGTTACAGTTATAGCATTTTACATGATTCCTATTACTATTCACATTTACTGTTTGTTCATTGTTATATTTCTTAAATTTTATCTTATTAGGCTCCTGCCTTCTACTTGGATGATTTCTAAATGCAGGATTATTGTTTTCTTGTCTTATTACATCGTTATAACCTAAATTTTGAATCTGAACACACATATTGTCCAGGTCGTTAAAATTAGCGGGATTGTTTACAAAAATTAATTTATTACGGTCATCTGGCTTAATTCCTAACTTAATAATTTCTATTATCTCATTATCTGAATAGTTACATCTTAACAATTTGCAATTATCTTTAACTCTTCTGATATACATGTTTATTAGTTCTAAATTACCTTGCGGTCTGTTTACCAAATTTCTTTTTAAATTTTCTCTGAGATTTATAGGTACAAAACTTTTTAATATATCTTCATGAAAATCATCTAAGGAGACATTATTGTCTAAAGCAAAGAGAAGTTTATCCAACAAAGGGCCTTGAACCTTTCCAATGCTTAATTCTAAAATGTTTGCATCTGGCAATTTAGTTTCTCTTTTTATTTTCAAAATTACACTCATAAATTTTAATAGGCTGTCTAATTCTAGTCCATCTGACATGTCAAACATTTTTAAATACCTTTCTAAAGGATTTGGTAATTTATTGTACAGTTCAGGATTAAACACTGGCATACAATTGGTTTGACTTTTTTGTAATTGATGTTCAAAATTAGTTATTTCTAAATTTGTATTATTACCAATTAACAGTTCAGGTATTGCAATTTCCGTTGATTCCCTATCGCAATCGTTTGTTTTTGATTCAGTCTTTTCAAACACATCATTAATTAATTTCTCTTCCTCTAGACTACTAGTAGATAGTTGTCTTTCGGTTTCTATCCTAACTTTACTGTCTAAATCTGTTTCAGCTATTAATTTTTCCAAATCTTTCATCTTTTTTAAGAAATCTTTTAGGTCGTCTGACATTTTACATTCTAATTCAAATTTCAACAAGCATTTACATCTTAATCTTAAATGTACTAGTTTTGTTTCAGCCCTTAAAACATCAATAGCTCTAGGGTCGGTTTTTAAATTATTACACATTCCTACTAAGTCCTTAAATTTATTTTCAATTAACAAAAACTCGCTAGGCACATCCATTTTACCAATTAAATTATTAGGGTCCGCTTTATAACTAGAATCTTTGGCTATTTTTCTCAAGGTCTTTCTTATTTCGGATACTGTACTGTCCATTCTAACCTCTACACTTCTAATTTTTAGTTCGAAAATTAACTCATCTTTTATCAATAGATCAATATTGATTTTTAAGTCGCTAGACATTTTGATAGTTTTAAATTAACCTTGCTACACACTGACGAGTATTTTTAAGGAGGGCTGCACAACTTAAATAATTAACACATGAATGGCATTAATCCTTGGAATTCGTTAGCAGTAATCATTATTTAAATTTTAATTAATTTAAATTAAGCAGCAATTATCATTCACTTATTAATTAATAAATTTTTCGAAAACAAGCAGAGTATAAGACTTACATTTTAGAAAACAACAAAAAAAACAGCAGTAATTTAAATTCCAGCAGAGTCGCGCATTTGTAACGGACTAGGTTACTTGGGATGAAAATATAAAGTTTTAAAATACAATATTATACAATTTATTAATCAGTGACAAATTAAAGTAGAACAAAAGACAGCAATGTGTCGAGTAATTATCTTTTAATTACAGCTAATTAATTTCATACATTTTAATTACTTATTAACCTTTATAATTTCTATATATATCGAGAAGATAGTAACTTAAGTCTTTCCATTAAATTTTTAGAAATGAATATTTGAAGGACAATTTCTACCGTTCATGTGTTAACCGTTTATCATTTAAAATTCAACTTAGTTAACATCAAAATACATTTTCTTTATTACTATCTAAAACGTACCTGGTTGTGCACTAATAAAACACTTTAAAACATATTAAAGATTGCCTATGGCTTTCGGAATCACTAAACACTTAACACATCGCTCTGCAAATCCGCGCACTTAAACAAAAATTATATAAACATTTACTCGTTTGAAAAACATAAATTATCGCTTCTGACTTCTTCTTTTGTTGCGTTAATAAAATTCGGTACCGGCCTTGACATCTTAAATTTTGAATACTGGAAGCTTAAAAATTTCTAAGTTATGTCCGAAGGTGCCATACGTCCGTCTCGTTCAAAGACTTTTGGAGAAGTGGGCCTTCTGAAGGGGCAAGCCACCGGAACAATCCCACCCTCGATTATTATTTCGAATTTTTCGATTGGTGCATTGGATCTGGCGATATCAGACCATGCTTACGTCACACATGGGGTGATGTGGTAATTAGGCTAAGTTACTACTCGTACGATATTTTACATTTTTACCCGCTAGGGGCGCTACGAAACTTACCCTAGAATTACAATAGTACAAAGAGAACAAAAATTTTCTTTTATATTCGGACGATACAATTATTAAATAAAAATCAAATATATAAATGAATTTATATGTAACAACTTATTTTTAAGAGTGTTACACCATGAGTTTTAATAAAAATAACAACAAATAATATACAATTTTTTTTCAGATGCTATATAATTCCGATTGCTCTTGGAAATAGAATTAATCTCTAGTTAATTTCGCGGAATACAGTTTCCATCACAATCCGCTCTGTCTGTGACGTAATTCAACTGGCGGGCAGCAATGCTCCAGACAGATGTTTCATTTGCCAAATTGTTTACTCTGACTACTATACTAATATCAATCTCAATGTAATGACATTATTGGCGAGAGTTTTAATTTCGTTGTTAACACTAGTGCGTTTTGCTGAATGAATAGTCGTGTGAATGATTAGTTACAACAGTTAGACAGAACATTTACAGGGATAAAATTGTATTTGTTTTATACAATTAATTGAATTGAATCTTTCCTGTTGTCACAAAACATTTATAAATAATTTGCTTGGTGCAATGCTTTAATAAAAAAGTTTATTTATTTTTTGTTTCAGTATAATTTGACTAGGGATGGGCCAGTACCTAAAATATTCGATTACGATTCTCAAATTTTTCTTTCCATTCTCGATTCTTTTACGTTATATAGGCCTTCATGATATTCTCTAATAATAAATTTAGTTATTATCTTGGCCATATGGTGAATGTTTTGAAAAGTTCTGTTTTAATAAAATAGGCTACACAAAACGTTCGGCCTTGATTTATGAATAGGAATTTCCGAAAGCATGGCAAACCCAACGGAAAAAAGGAATGACTTATTTAAAATTACAAATGGGAACTTCAGTTCATAATTACAATATAACTTCAGAAATAGCCATTTAAGTTTGTATAACTGGAGAAATTGTGTCCTATAACGTCCTTTTCTTTGTGTTTTGTTTTGGACATGTATGAAGCGGTGGTGCACAGAGACGGGGGGGAGGGAGAGAGAGAGAGAGAGGTCCCGCCTGAGCGAGAGTGAGAGAGCAGAGCGAGACGAGCTTTTAGAAACGGACTAGAAATGCTTCCGATAGTCTTTGTTGTTGCGACATAAATAATAATAATATTTTCGGTATGTCAAATCGGGATTTGCTTTAATAGTTTAATTCATTCAAAGCAACTAATAGATAAATACGACATACTTGATAATTAATTATTTTACCAATAAATTATACAGCACACACATTTTACAATTAAAAAAACAAGTCTCGGATTCTGCACTTTAAGCAATGGAAAATCGAGTACCGGCGATGTCTCGATAGCATCAGAATCGAGGATTCCTGGAATCGAGAATCGGAATCGGCTCTTAAACCAATGGAGAATCGAGTACCGGCAATTTCTCGATTGCACTAGGATCGAGGATTCCTGGAATCGAGAATCGGAATCGGCTCTTTAACCAATGGAGAATCTAGTACCGGCAATTTCTCGATTGCACTAGGATCGAGGATTCCTGGAATCGAGAATCGGAATCGGCTCTTTAACCAATGGAGAATCTAGTACCGGCAATTTCTCGATTGCACTAGGATCGAGGATTCCTGGAATCGACAATCTGAATCGGCTCATCCCTAATTTTTTTATATTTCTTTTTCTCTGAAGATAAGAAAGAGGTCAGGCGTTTTGAAGATGCTGTGAAAGCGTAAGTACTGATTGCTATGTAGAAGTTATATGAGGGAAGTCGGGGTAGGTGAATCTGCTGACAGGATGTGTCGGCTTGGAGGAAGTCCTTAGAGTCATACCAAGTAATGAGAAGTCGATTCGAAACATTTATTGAAGATTCAAGATGCAGATGGAGAGTTACGTTAGATATTATAATAAAGAAAAAAAAATATAAACTTTTATTAATTTACAACGGCCGGGACTAATGTGGCCTATATTTTATTATTAGAACTTTTATTACCCCTAAGGATAACCTAATCATCTTTGCAGATGCTTAGACAAGATATTAAAGGTAGCTATATACAGAAATCAAACAAAATCATTGTAACAGGGAGACATAATCTTAATTATTTAGTACTTAAAAACATTTCAAGTAGATGGAATCTCCCGAAACGCAAATATAATGTCCAAATACTGGGCATCGAGGATAAAATTACTACTAAAACAAATTATACAAAATATATAATAAATCTAGGATTTAAAATAATTGTAATAAAAACCTATTGATTCCTAATAACCGAGGAAACTCATAGGGATGATAAACACTATCAGTTAAAATCAAGGTTATTGGAGGAGAAAATAGATAATTAGCTATGGATATTACGAAGGTTTCACCCAAGTTTCAACCCTTATTTCAAAAGTTAATATTGTCGTGGCTTTTCCAGAGGTGAAACTAATCATTATTAATCTTAAGTTAAACCTTATTATAATATAACTTCGAGCCACTTTATTATTAAACTAATTCACGACTTCCTTTTCTAGGGGCTGCAGGAGCTTGTTGTGTGTCTTACACGGAGATTCACGCTGGTGGGGAACCAGCGTCGACCTGGAGGAAAGTCTTAGTCCGAGCATGGTAGGGACAAATAGGTCGGAGCTGCATGAACTTGGCTCCCTATGAACGGCACGTCTAAGTAAGCGAGATGTAGGCGGCCTAAGCCCGACCAAGCACTTGAAGGGTTTACCTCCCCAACTACCATTGCACGGATAGCACCACTTTACCTAGGATGGTGGTCTACCTATATTTACACACCCAAAATAAAGCTGTCATGTGAGCCGTGACGATGCAGATTCGTAGTCCTCAGGGTAAACAGGACCTTTAAGGAGCCTCGGGGGCACAAGGGACCATCTAGTGTAATTTAATCCCCTTTCCATCTTATGCGGCTGTGTACCTTCATTTCCCCGCCTGCTCGAGGGTATCACGCAGATGGCACAACCGGTGAGGACCCAGGAGGCGCCACTCCAAGGGAAGCGGCTTCCATTCCCATGGATGTAGATGTGCCGAGGCCTTCCTGTGGCAACTGGACTGATAAGGTCCTTAGGTTCCTCCTTCAAGAGGCACTCAAGGTAGCGAGAGGTTTGATGTAGGGAGAAGACACGCGCATCTAAACATAAATAGGGCGCACTCATCTTCATCAGACGATATAAATTAAATTGTTGTAGAGGACTGGGACCGTGACAGATAAGATGGATCTATTCCGCTATGTGCCCAGGACAACGTTTTGTCTCGATCGGAGGGCATGCAAAGTGTATAGCGACTGAGTTGCGTTGGGCACTGAAAGACAAGTGTGGCTGTAAAGATGAAATGCTATTTGGAGATCTATTTCAAGGAGCTTTAAAAAGATCGTAAGGATAAAACACTGTTTCCCGCAGTAGGAATTGTAAGAGAAGCATGGAAGGAAACTAGACTAAAAGTGATGAGTTCTGGTTCACTGGTAGGTGTAAGAATAAATGCGTCATTGGGCGTCCAAGGCTCGGTGGGGATACTCTGGGGTTAGGTGTGGCAAACAACTACTTTGCATAAGTAGGCTATAACTTAGAATTAGGTGGATCTGACCACAGGCCATGGGTATCTAAGTGGGTTTAACACCAGAGAATATCACGAATCCAACTAGTGGGGGGTTGACTACTACAAAGAGGTTGGCTAAACTAAACATTAAGGGAAGCAGTGGTAGTCAAGGTAAAAGAGCACAAACCCTACAGGAAAGTACTCTATAAA
Source organism: Prosapia bicincta (assembly GCA_036971475.1). NCBI lineage: Eukaryota > Metazoa > Arthropoda > Insecta > Hemiptera > Cercopidae > Prosapia > Prosapia bicincta. The sequence continues at coordinate 13,818,232 of JBAIZL010000008.1, forward strand.
TGTTACTCCAGAATCATAGAACATTAATAGAAATAATATTTAATGAGTAGTTTATGTCTAACTTATAATTTAAGTATATTTATGAAAAAATCTACAAAAAACAAGTTACTTTATGATCAAAAAAAAGCATCATAACACACACTAGAAGAATACGAAATTTACAACTGTATTACATCACAAAATAGAATTAAACGAGAGAAGACGTTATAGATAGCACAAACTTTTTTCCTCATTATAAAAACTTGTCTTTAAAATAGTTGCCGTCTGGCTTTACAACGTTTCCAAGTGACCAGCCTAGAGTCTTACGAAGATCGCCACAAAATGGAGTTGAAAAGGTTTTTCCTCAGTAATTTTCTCCAAGGTTCACTTAATTTATAAGTTCGGAAAATTGTAAATTGGTTTAAGGTAAAGTTATTTTCTAGTTTGATTGTTGAACAGTTTTTAAAGTGGGTACATTTTTAGACATCATGAATTTCTAATAAGTTTAAAAACCTTCTCAGAAAATTATTACTATTGAGTTTTGAAAACAAGTGCCCGTCGGTCTACACTTTCATTGTAAAAATTTGAATGTTCAAAACTATACATTTTTAACCTATACATTTCTAATGTTAAATATTTATTATATTTAATCAACTACAAATTTTATTTCCTTTACATGGTGGGCGTCTTGTATATTTACTTTTTATATTTAGCTAAACGAAACTAACTATTTGGGAACTCAGCTGACTATGAATGCCGTTCCTTTATAACTTATATAGTTTGAAATAGTTATTTTTTTTTTAGAGATTACGTCAGAGTTATTTTGAAAAATGTGAAAGGTTAGTGGACCAGCGATTCTCAATCAGTGGGTCACCCCTCCTCCCGGTGGGTGTGATAAAACCAAGAGGGGCGCTAGTAACTTTCTGGATAGCAAGTCATAAAATACATTTGCATGTAATACAAATATATACACGTACATAGTGTTGTAATAGACATATACATAGGTTTGGGTCAGTGCAATACTGAACAATCTATTTAATAATTAAAAATATTAAATTAAAAGTAATACTAATAGTTATTAGCGACTTTATGTGTAGAAGAAATCTATGTTTTGACTTTAAAGCTCCAAATGCAGAAAGTTAGGCTCAGCGAAAATAGTTTGTTGGAAATTGTATTAGTAAACGGAAAATGGAAGACTTGTGTAAGCTAACATTTTACTTATTGTATTAGATTTCAGTGCAAAATGATATTAAAGAGTGGGGTTAAGGTATAATTAAATTAAATAGAAACGAATAATGAAATTACAGCACTATTTAGGGGAAATTATTGTATGAGTGGAGCGACTAGATTTATCATTTAAAACTAGGTCGCAAATAACAAAGGGTTGGGGAGCTCTACGTAAGCAATTTGGACAAACCAAATGTTAAGCCTGCCAACTGCTGAATTTATACGTGGTCGAATTAAATTGTTAGGAACAATATAACATAAATACTCTACAGCAACGCGTGGCCCCTTGTTTGAGCCAGAGTGAAAACTATGCAGCACCGGTTAAAAGCAAAGCATGAAAGCAAAATTATTGATAAAATTCCATCAGAGTGAGTTATAGGAGTATGGCATTCATAAGAAATCAATGCGTCACATAAACACTGATAACAGACATAAAATTCAACTTGATAAGGCGATTAAATGTCTCACAAAAGGATTACTGGATCACGCCTTACTTTGACGGAGTAGGACAAGACTATGTTATGCAACACTGACTGCTTTGAATATTAATTCCGAACTGTACACCCCGAAAGCGGAAATAAATTCAGTTATCAGGTGAATTTTAACTACATCTGTTATAGCCACTGTTAATAGTTCTTTGACATGAGATCAACACTCTTAATTTTAAATAGTCTCGATTAGTTAGTAAAGAGATCTGAAGCCTATGAAGTCTTGGACATAAACGAAGTAGTTGCATTAGTGTGAATAAAACACAAAGATTATGTCCTTAATTCCCTTAGAAGCTCAAACAAGGGTTGTAATTAAGTTTGCTGTATGCAGATGGTATGATAAGTGTTGGAAAAACGCATGCGTATCTACATGTATTGGTTATCAAGAGGTGGGTGTTTTTGCTCCAGGGATATATGATACATCTCTGTGTCACTGAAATAAAAACAGTCCAACTGACAAGACCAAGTGGACTAGACCTTATGTGTGTCTACCATATATGTAGGTGACTAGGAAGATGAAAAGAAGTAATACATGATTGAAAGAGAGCAAGCAGAAATGGTCAGTATATATAAAAAGCCATAACTTATACAGGTCGTCAGGTTTAACCTGACCGGTGACAGTAAGAAACGAAGAGCCTCTTGATTTGGTTTGTGTGGTGGGATGTCTACAACATATAGTATAGTATACAATACTGCACCTCTTCGCCTTCAACGGTGGCAGATCCTACTTGCGTATATCTGTCTTCCCCTCCTGCGCATTTCATTGGTCAGGCCAAACCTAATGCTTCGCAGGAACGGCATTAAATGCTTCGATAAATTGATTAAAATGATAAATTGGTAAAACGAATCAATTCAGATATATAGGATAATTAAACAAGCCAACTAGTATCTTCTAGGTAACATTCTAATGATAACTCGACAAAAGCTGAAACTTCTACCTAGAAACAGTTTGCATACAATTATTATATGTTCATATTATCAGTTAAGCAATAGAAGATGTTCCGAGATTTTTTTAAAACTTATTCGGTCATTTATTGTTCTAAATATAGTCTAGTTTGGAAGGAACTGTTCAATTTGTATCCTATCTGTCTTATCTGAGTTCTATCTGTCCTATCTGTGTTCTATCTGTCCAAACTGTGTTCCATCTGTTCAATCAGTGTCATATCTGTCGCATCTGTGTTCTATTTGTCCAATTGTGTTTTATCTGTCAGACCTATGTCCTGTTTGTTCAATCTGTGTCCTATGTGTCCAAACTGTGTTAAATCTGTCCAATTGTTCTACCTGTCCTATCTGTGTTCTATCCGTCCTAACTGTGTTCCATCTGTTCAATCGGTGTCATATCTGTCGCATCTGTGTTCTATTTGTCCAATTGTGTTGTATCTGTCCGACCTATGCCTTGTTTGCTCAATCTGTGTTCTATGTGTCTAAACTGTGTTAAATCTGTCCAATGTGTGTCCTATTTGTTCAAAATGTGTCCAATATACGATATTTGTAAATGATATTTTTAAACCTTTTTTTTATTCATTCCGTACTTCTTTATGTCATACTTAAGGACCCTATATGAAAAATGGCGTATAGGATATAAATATAAAGTCTTCTTGACGCGGAGTGTAAAGCTTTGTAAACACTACAAAGGTGATTCTAAAATAACACAACGGAATACTTTTATACACTCTATAAACAAAATAAAAGCCGGCACCGGAGCAAGTAGTACACAATGGTGTAATAACTCATATGCTACGTGTATTTGTACATTCAAAGAGCTAATGCCTGTGGAAGGCTGTAAAGCTACGTATACGTTATTACGCAATACGCTATAACGTTCAGGATTTACTACTTTATGTAGGTTTATACTGCATTAAATCACTTCGCACCCATCTTGCGCGTTATTAGATTTTAATCATATGATATACATATCATAGAAGGAATTGTGATATTTTGTTTTAAAGCATAAAAAAGTAGATTTTTTAGGAATATGAGAGCACATTTGGTTTTTACCTTAAGCAAAAATAAATGATTCGTGGTTAATGCGGAGAATAAACAGTAATTTACTTGAAAAACCTATAAATTTTTAATTTGTGATACATTGTCTGGGTTATGGCATCTGCGACTCATTTTTGTTACTGTGGCTTATTATTTGTAATCAGTAATATTTCATTTGTAATTTATTCCCTGTGGTATGAGATCCATGATTAATTGTTTGCTACTGTGACTTATTATCTATGACCTGAGATATACAGTTTGTTAACTGTTAAATGTAGCACGGCATTTGTGATATGTTGTTTGTTACAGTAGATTGTTATCCGTTACTTGCGATATGCCCTGTGTAATCTATTAACTGTGATGTGAGGCATGTGGTTCATTGTTTGTTACTGTGATTTATTATCTGTGCCCCGTGATATACTGTTTGTTAACTGTTAAATGTGGCACGTCATTTGTGATATGTTGTTTGTTACAGTAAATTGTTGTCTTTTACTTGCGATATGCCCTGTGAAATCTATTAACTGTGATGTGAAATGTGTGGTTCATTGTTTGTTACTGTGATTTATCATCTGTGACCCGTGATAAACTGTTTGTTAACTATTAAATGTGGCACGGCATTTGTGATATATTGTTTGTTACAGTAAATTGTTGTCTGTTACTTGCGATATGCCCTGTGTAATCTATTAACTGTGATGTGAGGTATGTGGTTCATTGTTTGTTACTGTGATTTATTATCTGTGACCCGTGATATACTCTTTGTTAACTGTTAAATGTGGTACGGCATCTGTGATATGTTGTTTGTTATCATAAATTGTTCTCCGTGATCTGTGATATGCCATTTGAAATATACTAATTCTGATATGATATGTGATTCATTGTTTTTCTAATTATCAGTGACCTGTGATATACGGTTTGTTAGCTGTTGAATGCAGTATCGTTTCACCACAGATGTTATTTGTTACGGTGACATGTTTAAGTGACACCTAATTTTAAAACCGTGGTAAAGATACACTGTGCATTTGCCCGTCTGTCAAGTAATGAAACGACCAGAATTCACTTCAAACAGTAACGTCCCGGAAACGTGTTTGCAACAATCTCCTAGCTACGGTCTGATAGGCCTTGTCCTGTGTGACTGATATTCAAATTGCAAATCCATTCCTCTTCGAACGTCTGAGACAAGTGCGACGAACAATAAGACACTTACATTGAGAGACATCAAATTCAGCGCGAGTAATGAAATAATATTTCTATTCACTGCTTTACAATAATATGATTCTAAATTTAATTTTTTAACAAAATAGAAGAGTACTTACACACAATTCCATACCAAGAACGTCTGAAGTCTAATGGAGTGTGAGCCGATGAGAAAGGGCTTCGGGTAGTCCCAAGACACCTACAAGCACAAAAACAGTTTCCATGGAGATAAAATCCATTTAAGTACTACAGATATAGAACCTCTTCTGTCAGCTATATTAAGATTGCTCTGTTATTGTTAGTTAACACTTTCATGCATAGAAACAAATTGCTTTAGTGTTGTACAGTGTGTTGACGGCTAGGGTACTAATTTCTTCGCATATGTCGACATTTAACCTCTAACACAGAGGTTGGGTGTTTTTATTTGTCCGCCCTTTGGGCATTGAGCCAAAACTACTGCAATTCCAAGATTTATTCTTCTTAATTTTGTTTTGGAATTGTTTATTGTAAAAAAAAGAATGATAAATGTGGACGACAACATTTTGTTTTTTCTGATAGTTTGTATATATTTTTTTAAACACAGCTACTGTAAAAATGTATTTTGATAAAACTAGCAGAACAAAATTAAAATATCACATTACTTAATTTCGATTTGAACTCTGAAACTGATAATAGATCTGTGATTAATCTTTAAACACAATCTGGTCATTATCTAGAAGGCTGTAAGTGTGTCCTATTTATATAGGTCTATGCAATTGGCGAAAGATGAGTCGATGTCATTTTTAATGAGTGGGTGTATTATTAAATCTCTGTTTAAAGTTGGGCTGTTTAAACAATTTAGAATTTCTGGAACTTCGGCTAAGAGTTTTCCTTATATGTCTTTGCTGTCGTGTGTAATTATTTTTTTAATTATTTGATTCCATCTTCACTTGATCAATAGTTTTACGCTTAAAATAAAATATATATTAGCATGTTACACTCGCCAATATCTGCAGTTACCTTTTTCATTATTGAGAACGGCCGTTTCGGGTGATGTGTCATTGTCATAAGGTACAGTGAAAGTTGACAATGGGACACATCTTCCGTACGGCCGTCCTCGAGAATAAAAAAAGTAAGTGATACTACATGCAATTGTAACACACGTATATGTGTTCAAGGGTCTTTATTGACTTTTTGTTTTGAATACTATTTAGTACTTCAAATTTTTATTACTTGATCATAGAGAATGATAGATTGTTGTTTTGTTTTTGTTTGTGACAAAGGTTATCAATTAATGTGTTACTGTATCCATTTGTATGCTGGTTTATTAAATTGCTGTATGAGTTTCTTTCCAGTGTTTTCTACGATCACTGTTACTACTACACCATGTAGCATTGATCTAAAAGTAGTATATCTATGCTGGAGAGGAGGAGGGGGTTGAAGTGTTGCTAATTTTTGTCTATTTTGTCTACATGTTGGAAGTATTTTTTAATCATAAGTTCGGAAACAACTGTTAACATGTTAACAAATGTAAACAAAAAACTTTAGTTCCGGTCAAAAACCACAAAACCCATAAGAGATATACAAGTACTGTAAGCAAAATCTGCGTGTTTATCCCTAACAAAATATGGCATACCTTGGCTGAAGTACTTTGGAAGTATTTCGCTAAATTTTAATATAGTATTCACAGATTTAAAAATTGTTTTTCCTAAAATAGCTTAGCGTTTTTACGACCGATAAGTTATAGCAAATTGTACGCTCTTCGCTAGTGTTTACTGATTGATGTTTTATATTTAACGTGAAAACCCAATTATCAGATGCTAGGTAGTAGTAAATATATATTCTGTACGTGGGATTCATAGTTAATTGTCGCCTAAACTTTAGGTGACACAGGGGCAGTAGTCAATAAGTGATGAACGTTAGTGGCTGAACTGGGTTTCTAGAAAGGTGATTCACAGAAAGAAGTCATCAGTCAGCACCTTTCCTTCAGCGTGTTGTCAGAGCTGTGTTATATCGTTGTTCCCGAGACAGAGCAAGAGACAAACAAGTGTAAGAGGGGAGCTCACCAACTAGTGGAAGGGAAGGCAGGCATCTGTCTAACAAAAAACAGTGGTTACGTCTGACCGATTGGTATAGTAGCTAATTACGCAAAACACCTCTTTTTTCTTCCTTGAGGTCCCGGATTAGGGCCCATAACCTTCCCAAACCTTGTGACAGCCACCCTCTGGCGTGCTGTCTTCGCCTCACATGCCCATGTGGTTAGTAACCATACCGAAATTGAAGAAATTTTGATTTATTGAGCATTTAACAAACTAATAAACTCTTTCCATGGAGAATAAAACTAGTGAAATGAAACATTACAGTATGTTGGAGGAAAAAACCTGGTAAGAAAAAGCCCTGCAAGGAAAACCCCCACTATAGATGATGCAGGAGCCCTAGAGCTATTTTATCCTTTTGCTAAAGGGTAATATCATATAAATGCCTGGTTAGTAAGGCTATGATGAGAGTATATGCATTTCTTCTTCCCCCGCTACTCGAAATAGAAATAGGCACGCAAAATAGAATTAATAATTCCGTTAAGTCTAACTGCGTCCCTCTTGATGTGCTCCCGCTTCTCTTGAAACCGACCTGCGAAGCTGGTCGTTAGTAATAACGTAAACGTGTGAAGCGGGCCGCTCTGTCAGGAGGGACAGTGGGCGACTATGCTTGTCGGGTGTTATCAACCCAGGGAGGATATTAGTGGACCTATCTGTAGAGCCTTGTTGCTTGTTGTTTTGATGAAAAGTACTTTCAAGTATGTGTGGAGAAAAGTTAACCTTGTGAATCTAAATGCCTTCATGATTATTCTCCTTGTTTTGTAAGTGTATTGTCTGTATGACAGGTGGCTGTCTAAAAGATGGCTTTTAGAGAGTTAACTGACTGCCCCAACATTTAAATAGGCAACTATGCAGTGATCAGTCAAGAATCATGTAATGTCACGTTATAGACCTACCTGTGAACCTGCCTAGACCTACGTTATGACAGTAGAAGTAGGAGATAAACACAGAACTATTGTTGCTGAAAAGATTTATATGTAGGATAGAAACGTGGAGGAGAAGCAATAGCTAGCTGTGCTTATGTTTTTCCTATCTAAAGGAGGAATAGTTGCAGAGGGAATAAATACTTTACTATAAAAGTACTTAATAAATGTACATCTTGGTAAACGTATTTATGCATTTTGTTCAACAATGGTGCAATTTTTGCTACTTCTGAGATCGTATTTGGTAGCTTCACATAACCGACAAAACAGTGGGTGTCGCGTGAAAGTGTTCGATGCGGAGACAAGCAACCACCACTCCACTTACAACTCGTATTATGGGATACAGCAATCTGGAATCAAGATGAACCGAAGGTAATATATGTTAAGCATTTCAAAAGCGTATACCCACAATATTAAAAATATGTTGGTCAAAATTAAATGAGAAATTCAAAATAAATCAGAGAAAAAGAAAAAGATAGTTTCAAAGAAGTATTTTCTTAAATAAAGATACACTTGAGAATAAGAACTAAAGAATATATTTGTGCCGAAAGTAGGCCAACACCAGACGTATTTCTCAACTTTTATATTATATCAATAATGTCCTCAATTACTCTTACAGCGAATCACAAATTAATAGATTACCTAGTCTAGAGGGTGTGAGCCATTGTTTGATAGGAGTGGTAAGACAAAACTACCCTGCTTCAGAATGCAGAAAGTCAGTGTGTATAAGTTACTTCAAAAATAGGGCCATTAGCTGGTTAATTATACAGGTGTCTCTCCCGTTACAGAGAATTTTAAGCTTGGAATGAGTAACCAGAAAATGCGTTGTCCTCGTAGGACGATGTGAATAAAGAGAACATGGAGCTTCCTGGTGGTGGAGGGGGTAGGAGAGGAGAAGGGAAGTCAGAAAGGTGAAACCAAACCAGACATAGAAAATATTTTACAGGATATTTGTAAGAGGAAGTGAATAAACAATAACGGTAGCTAAATATGCAAATGGGTAAATAGGTAAATTTTCAATAGAAAACTAAATTTAAAAAATTCTAACCGAAAACAATAGCGTCGATTATCCGAGTTCCGGATTAACCGAGGTACTAAACAAAAATATTCAATACATAGGTATATACGTTTTCATACTCGATTCATTGAGCATCAATGAAGAAATACGTTTTCAATGTCTTTTTTCTTCTTATATTTATATTTGTACATGATTTCAATTGATAATACAGTAGACGCCTTTATCACGTTTCCATTCATTTCACCAGTTTAATATACGTTCCCTCTCGCTTTTCAACACAGACCGTGTAACCCGACTTCCAGATTGTACCGAGTCTCTACTCCATCCGAACTGACTAGACAACGCTCCAACTTCAATCACAAAGTAATTAATGCGTTGAGTTTCAGATACTAAATATTCATCCTTTATCGTCACGCACAGCATATAACATTCCTTTTGACTTTGGTTACTTTGACTTAAAAACAAATCATTTCTTGCGTGCAAAATACATTTTCTAATGTGCACTTCAAAAGCCACTTCCAGTCTTTGTTGAATAATTCACCTGTCCGAAGCATGGCTTACTGGAAATGTATTACAAATACGTCAGACCCACTCTTGCCACCATCTGGAAACTGGTGGTGAACTGAACGAAACTGTAAAACTTTAAACAAACTTTAACTGGAGCGAAGAAATAGTTAGAGGTCTGAAGTTCTTAGACATTTGACCGTATTGTTTTAGATTTTCCTTTCGCGTCTTCAGATTAATAAGAAAATAACATCAACATTTTGTAGCTTGTTAGAAACAAAATTACAAAACATTATTTAGAATTATGAAATTAAAAAATTAACTACCTAATAAAATTTAGCTAAGCTCAACAAAAGCTATAACAATTTCTGAAAATATTTTACTACGCATATTATAATAATCTGTGATCCAGACTTCACAGATATGTCAAACAAAATTATACGTGGCATTGTAGAAAATCCTCAGGAACATGGGAAAGCATAAAACTTCACAGTGCTGGCTAAAAGCTAATGTATTGAAGAAGATAGCAAATAAAGCCTCACTTAACGATCCTCATGGAACCTTATAAAACAACTACGTCATAACATTAAAATATAGCTTACCACGAAGTCTTCGGTTAGGGGAGATTTGGTTCAAAAAGAAACAAATAAAAATTGCTACCGAAAGCTAAACGTTTGTCAAACGAAGTAGCCTGCATTCTGGTCGAAGTTATTGCATTGCCGTAATGCTTTTGCTTGCTATTACTAGATTTCTGTAACCAAATCTACCTTTAGGAGATACGAATGGGATTCAATATACTTGTGAGTGTATTGTATACAGTATAAGGTAGTGCACTGCGATTTTATCAAGTTCTTTTATAAAGAGGCGATATCCTTTCTTAAACAATATCCCTTCTGAGCCGATAATCTTTCACAGGCCATATCCTTTCTGAGGCGATATTCTTTCTTAGACAATATCCCTACTGAGCCGATATTCTTTCACAGCCAATATCCTATCCGAGGCGATTTCCTTTCTTAGATAATATCCATTCTGAGCCGATATTCTTTCACAGACAATATACTTTCCGAGACGATATCCTTTCTTAGACAATATCCCTTCTGAGCCGATATTCTTTCACAGACAATATCCTTTCTGAGGCGATATTTTTTCTTAGACAATATCTCCTCCGAGGCGATATCTCTTCTTAGAAAATATCTCTTCCGAGACGATATCCTTTCTTAGACAATATCACTTATGAGACGATATTCTTTCACAGAAAATATCCCTTCTGAGCCGATATCCTTTCTTAGACAATATCTCTTATGAGACGATATTCTTTCAGAGACAATATACCTTTGATACGATATTCTTCCTTAGACAATATCTCTTCCGACTCTATTCCTTTCAGAGACAATATCCCTTCTGAGGCGATATCTTTTCTTAGAATATATCTATTCCGAGACTATATCCTTTCTTAGACAATATCATTTATAAGACGATATTCTTCCTTAGACAATATCTCTTCGGAGGCGATATTCTTCCTTAGACAATATCCCTTCTGAGGCGATATTCTTTCTTAGACAATATCTCTTCCTAGGCGATATCCTTTCGTAGACAATATCTCTTCCGTGACGATATCCTTTCTTAGACAATATCACTTCTGAGGCGATATTCTTTCTTAGACAATATCTCTTCCTAGGCGATATCCTATCGTAGACAATATCCCTTCTGAGGCGATATTCTTTCTTAGACAATACCACTTACGAGACGATATTCTTTAATAGACAATATCCCTTCTGATGCGATATTTTTCCTTAGACAATATCTCTTCTGACTCGATTCCTTTCTGAAACAATATCCCTTCCGAGGCGATATTCTTTCTTAGACAATATCCTTTCCGAAGCGATATTCTTTCTTAGACTATATCACTTCCCATGCGATATACTTTCTTACACAATATCCCTTCTGAGGCGATATTCTTTCTTAGACAATATCCCTTCTGAGGCGATACCTCTTCTTAGAAAATATCTCTTCCGAGACGATATACTTTCTTAGACAATATCACTTACGAGACGATATTCATTCACTGACAATACCCCTTCTGATGCGATATTCTTCCTTAGACAATATCTCTTCCGAGACGATATCCTTTTTTAGATAATATCCCTTCTGAGGCAATATTCTTTCTTAGACAGTATTCCTTTTGAGGCGATATTCTTCCTTAGACAATATCTCTTCCGAGACGATATCCTTTCTTTTACAATATCCCTTCTGAGGCGATATTCTTCCTTAGATAATATCTCTTTCGAGGCAAAATCCTTTCTTAAACAATATCCATTCTGAGGCGATATTCTTTCTTAGACAATATCCCTTCCGAAGCGATATTCTTTCTTAGACAATATTCCTTCCCATGCGATATACTTTCTTAGACAATATCCCTCCTGAGGAGATATTCTTTCTTAGACAATATCCCTTCTGAGGCGATATCTCTTCTTAGAAAATATCTCTTCCGAGACGATATACTTTCTTAGATAATATCACTTACGAGACGATATTCTTTCACTGACAATACACCTTCTGATGCGATATTCTTCCTTAGACAATATCTCTTCCGAGACGATATCCTTTCTTAGACAATATCCCTTCTGAGGCGATATTCTTTCTTAGACAGTATACCTTCTGAGGCGATATTCTTTCTTAGACAATATCACTTACGAGACGATATTCTTTTACAGACAATACCCCTTCTGATGCAATTTTCTTCCTTAGACTATATCTCTTCCGACTGGATTTCTTTCTGAGACAATATCCCTTCTGAGGCGATATCTTTTCTTAGAATATATCTCTTCCGAGAATATATCCTTTCTTAGACAATATCATTTATAAGACGATATTCTTCCTTAGACAATATCTCTTCCGAAGCGATATTCTTCCTTAGACAATATCCCTTCTGAGGCGATATTCTTTCTTAGACAATATCTCTTCCTAGGCGATATCCTTTCGTAGACAATATCTCTTCCGTGACGATATCCTTTCTTAGACAATATCACTTCTGAGGCGATATTCTTTCTTAGGCAATATCTCTACCTAGGCGATATCCTATCGTAGACAATATCCCTTCTGAGGCGATATTCTTTCTTAGACAATACCACTTACGAGACGATATTCTTTAATAGACAATATCCCTTCTGATGCGATATTTTTCCTTAGACAATATCTCTTCTGACTCGATTCCTTTCTGAAACAATATCCCTACCGAGGCGATATTCTTTCTTAGACAATATCCTTTTCGAAGCGATATTCTTTCTTAGACTATATCACTTCCATGCGATATACTTTCTTACACATTATCCCTTCTGAGGCGATATTCTTTCTTAGACAATATCCCTTCTGAGGCGATATCTCTTCTTAGAAAATATCTCTTCCGAGACGATATACTTTCTTAGACAATATCACTTACGAGACGATATTCATTCACTGACAATACCCCTTCTGATGAGATATTCTTTTTTAGACAATATCTCTTCCGAGACGATATCCTTTCTTAGATAATATCCCTTCTGATGCGATATTCTTCCTTAGACAATATCTCTTCCGAGACGATATCCTTTCTTAGACAATATCCCTTCCGAGGCGATATTCTTTCTTAGACAGTATACCTTCTGAGGCGATATTCTTTCTTAGAAAATATCACTTACGAGACGATATTCTTTCACAGACAATACCCCTTCTGATGCAATATTCTTCCTTAGACAATATCTCTTCCGACTCGATTCCTTTCAGAGACAATATCCCTTCTGAGGCGATATCTTTTCTTAGAATATATCTCTTCCGAGACTATATCCTTTCTTAGACAATATCATTTATAAGACGATATTCTTCCTTAGACAATATCTCTTCCGAGGCGATATTCTTCCTTAGAATATATCCCTTCTGAGGCGATATTCTTTCTTAGACAATATCTCTTCCTAGGCGATATCCTTTCGTAGACAATATCTCTTCCGTGACGACATCCTTTCTTAGACAATATCACTTCTGAGGCGATATTCTTTCTTAAACAATATCTCTTCCTAGGCGATATCCTATCGTAGACAATATCCCTTCTGAGGCGATATTCTTTCTTAGACAATACCACTTACGAGACGATATTCTTTAATAGACAATATCCCTTCTGATGCGATATTTTTCCTTAGACAATATCTCTTCTGACTCGATTCCTTTCTGAAACAATATCCCTTCCGATGCGATATTCATTCTTAGACAATATCCTTTCCGAAGCGATATTCTTTCTTAGACTATATCACTTCCCATGCGATATACGTTCTTACACAATATCCCTTCTGAGGCGATATTCTTTCTTAGACAATATCCCTTCTGAGGCGATACCTCTTCTTAGAAAATATCTCTTCCGAGACGATATACTTTTTTAGACAATATCACTTACGAGACGATATTCATTCACTGACAATACCCCTTCTGATGCGATATTCTTCCTTAGACAATATCTCTTCCGAGACAATATCCTTTTTTAGATAATATCCCTTCTGAGGCGATATTCTTTCTTAGACAGTATTCCTTTTGAGGCGATATTCTTCCTTAGACAATATCTCTTCCGAGACGATATCCTTTCTTTGACAATATCCCTTCTGAGGCGATATTCTTCCTTAGATAATATCTCTTTCGAGGCAAAATCCTTTCTTAGACAATATCCATTCTGAGGCGATATTCTTTCTTAGACAATATCCCTTCCGAAGCGATATTCTTTCTTAGACAATATTCCTTCCCATGCGATATACTTTCTTAGACAATATCCCTCCTGAGGAGATATTCTTTCTTAGACAATATCCCTTCTGAGGCGATATCTCTTCTTAGAAAATATCTCTTCCGAGACGATATACTTTCTTAGATAATATCACTTACGAGACGATATTCTTTCACTGACAATACACCTTCTGATGCGATATTCTTCCTTAGACAATATCTCTTCCGAGACGATATCCTTTCTTAGACAATATCCCTTCTGAGGCGATATTCTTTCTTAGACAGTATACCTTCCGAGACGATATCCTTTCTTAGACAATATCCCTTCTGAGGCGATATTCTTTCTTAGACAGTATACCTTCTGAGGCGATATTCTTCCTTAGACAATATCCCTTCCGAGACGATATCCTTTCTTAGACAATATCCCTTCAGAGGCGATATTCTTTCTTAGACAATATCTCTTCCTAGGCGATATCCTTTCGTAGACAATATCTCTTCCGTGACGATATCCTTTCTTAGACAATATCACTTCTGAGGCGATATTCTTTCTTAGACAATATCTCTTCCTAGGCGATATCCTATCGTAGACAATATCCCTTCTGAGGCGATATTCTTTCTTAGACAATACCACTTACGAGACGATATTCTTTAATAGACAATATCCCTTCTGATGCGATATTTTTCCTTAGACAATATCTCTTCTGACTCGATTCCTTTCTGAAACAATATCCCTTCCGATGCGATATTCATTCTTTGACAATATCCTTTCCGAAGCGATATTCTTTCTTAGACTATATCACTTCCCATGCGATATACTTTCTTACACAATATCCCTTCTGAGGCGATATTCTTTCTTAGACAATATCCCTTCTGAGGCGATACCTCTTCTTAGAAAATATCTCTTCCGAGACGATATACTTTCTTAGACAATATCACTTACGAGACGATATTCATTCACTGACAATACCCCTTCTGATGCGATATTCTTCCTTAGACAATATCTCTTCCGAGACGATATCCTTTTTTAGATAATATCCCTTCTGAGGCGATATTCTTTCTTAGACAGTATTCCTTTTGAGGCGATATTCTTCCTTAGACAATATCTCTTCCGAGACGATATCCTTTCTTTGACAATATCCCTTCTGAGGCGATAT
This sequence comes from Prosapia bicincta, assembly GCA_036971475.1. NCBI lineage: Eukaryota > Metazoa > Arthropoda > Insecta > Hemiptera > Cercopidae > Prosapia > Prosapia bicincta. The sequence goes on from JBAIZL010000008.1 coordinate 13,833,517, forward strand.
TCTTCCTTAGATAATATCTCTTTCGAGGCAAAATCCTTTCTTAGACAATATCCATTCTGAGGCGATATTCTTTCTTAGACAATATCCCTTCCAAAGCGATATTCTTTCTTAGACAATATTCCTTCCCATGCGATATACTTTCTTAGACAATATCCCTCCTGAGAAGATATTCTTTCTTAGACAATATCCCTTCTGAGGCGATATCTCTTCTTAGAAAATATCTCTTCCGAGACGATATACTTTTTAGATAATATCACTTACGAGACGATATTCTTTCACTGACAATACACCTTCTGATGCGATATTCTTCCTTAGACAATATCTCTTCCGAGACGATATCCTTTCTTAGACAATATCCCTTCTGAGGCGATATTCTTTCTTAGACAGTATACCTTCCGAGACGATATCCTTTCTTAGACAATATCCCTTCTGAGGCGATATTCTTTCTTAGACAGTATACCTTCTGAGGCGATATTCTTCCTTAGACAATATCCCTTCCGAGACGATATCCTTTCTTAGACAATATCCCTTCTGAGGCGATATTCTTTCTTAGACAGTATACCTTCTGAGGCGATATTCTTTCTTAGACAATATCACTTACGAGACGATATTCTTTTACAGACAATACCCCTTCTGATGCAATTTTCTTCCTTAGACTATATCTCTTCCGACTGGATTTCTTTCTGAGACAATATCCCTTCTGAGGCGATATCTTTTCTTAGAATATATCTCTTCCGAGAATATATCCTTTCTTAGACAATATCACTTATAAGACGATATTCTTCCTTAGACAATATCTCTTCCGAAGCGATATTCTTCCTTAGACAATATCCCTTCTGAGGCGATATTCTTTCTTAGACAATATCTCTTCCTAGGCGATATCCTTTCGTAGACAATATCTCTTCCGTGACGATATCCTTTCTTAGACAATATCACTTCTGAGGCGATATTCTTTCTTAGACAATATCTCTACCTAGGCGATATCCTATCGTAAACAATATCCTTTCTGAGGCGATATTCTTTCTTAGACAATACCACTTACGAGACGATATTCTTTAATAGACAATATCCCTTCTGATGCGATATTTTTCCTTAGACAATATCTCTTCTGACTCGATTCCTTTCTGAAACAATATCCCTACCGAGGCGATATTCTTTCTTAGACAATATCCTTTTCGAAGCGATATTCTTTCTTAGACTATATCACTTCCATGCGATATACTTTCTTACACATTATAACTTCTGAGGCGATATTCTTTCTTGGACAATATCCCTTCTGAGGCGATATCTCTTCTTAGAAAATATCTCTTCCGAGACGATATACTTTCTTAGACAATATCACTTACGAGACGATATTCATTCACTGACAATACCCCTTCTGATGAGATATTCTTTCTTAGACAATATCTCTTCCGAGACGATATCCTTTCTTAGATAATATCCCTTCTGATGCGATATTCTTCCTTAGACAATATCTCTTCCGAGACGATATCCTTTCTTAGACAATATCCCTTCCGAGCCGATATTCTTTCTTAGACAGTATACCTTCTGAGGCGATATTCTTTCTTAGAAAATATCACTTACGAGACGATATTCTTTCACAGACAATACCCCTTCTGATGCAATATTCTTCTCTAGACAATATATGTTCCGACTCGATTCCTTTCTGAGACAATATCTTTTCCGAGACAATATCTCTTCCGAGACGATATTCTTTCTTAGACAATATCCCTTCCCAGGCGATATTCTTTCTTAGACAATATCCCTTCTGAGGCGATATCTCTTCTTAGAAAATATCTCTTCCGAGACGATATCCTTTGTTTGACAATATCATTTACGAGACGATATTCTTACACAGAAAATACCCCTTCTGATGCGATATTTTTCCTTAGACAATATTTCTTCCGACACGATATTCTTTCTCAGACAATATCCCTTCTGATGCGATATTCTTCCTTAGACAATATCTCTTCCGAGACAATATCTCTTCCGAGACTATATTCTTTCTTAGACAATATCTCTTCCTGGACAATATTCTTTCTTAGACAATACCCTTCTGAGGCGATATCTTTTCTTAGACAATATCCCTTCCAAGACGTTATCCTTCCTTAGAAAATATCTCTTCCGAGGCGATATATTTTCTTAGACAATATCTCTTCTAAGGCGATATCCTTTCTTAGACTCATCCCTTCTGAGGAGATATTCTTTCTTAGACAATATCCCTTTGGTGGCTATATTCTTCCTTAGAAAATTGCCTTTCCGAGGCGATATTCTCCCTTAAACAATATCCCTTCCGAGACGATATCCTTTTTCAGACAGTATCCTTTTTGGGGTAATATCCATTTTGTTCGTTTGTCATTTTTTTTAAAGGAAGTATAAGTCCTGCTATCAGATTCTATACTAGCTAATTGTCTCGCTTATTTCGACACTTTCAACCACTTTAGATCTCAGATGAAGATCTTAAATGTCTTTTAAAACCAATACTAACCTCTTCAAGATGTAAACAGTGAGATACTGGGAGTACTCTCGATTCCCGCACTCACTTTTGCCGTTTAACAAGTTGAAATATAAAATTTAAATAGTTGCCCAAAAAATGGCATGACTTCCTTTCCTATACTATAAGATACACACGCCACCTCTACATGACTACCTGTACTACGCGCCATGTTTAGGGCTGCCTACAACATAACCTAGCTTTGCACACCAACTATTACAATGCTTTGCTACCCTACTTCAGTAAACTCCAGCACAATACTGCTTTTGTTATGTTACGAAATAAAATTATAAATTATAATAATTTAGGTTTATTATCGCCATTATTAGGCTAAATAAATTTATTGTTGGGCGCCAATTCTGTATTTCGAACAGATTAAAATTTATGAAGGATTCTTTGGACTTGACAATAAACAAAAATCACTGATTATTATAATATAATAAAAAGTTAACTCCTAATTTACATTTTAAATCATAAAAATTGACGCATGGCCAGATAGTTTCTTCGATAATACGAACAGAAAGAACTCAATATAACAGTTGTCAAGCTTAAAAGCTACCTAATATCTTAAAGAACAACTTACGTTTGATTTTATCTCTAAACGTGAGGTCATTGTGATATGGCTTTTACCGGCATTTTATAAATTTAATTATTATGCCCATTTTTTAAATGGAGTCGTTATCCACTTTGTGTCCAAGGAGGTGTTTGTTTTACCCTCTCATCTACGGCTCCCCAGATTTCTGCCTTCGCCGGTTTCCAATAATACTTTGCCATTGCTTCATCGACTCCTTGATCGCCGATAAATAATCTTCTTTAGTAACTAAGAGAGCTTGCCCTTCAGAAATCTACTTCTCTCTCATCTCATTTTCTAGATCAAAGTTTAGGAATATGTGAAATTTGTAATTCCTTTTCTCTTTTAAACTGTATATTATAAAAACAGCAACCCTCGGGCCTATAGATTTATAGTAGATCTATTATTTATTATAGATTGCTTCCAAATATGTTTAACAAATGCATTTTCGTTATAATACAGTCTTCGGGGTATTGTCCAATGCGCCGACATTTACCGCACAACAGCTCCCCTGAAGTTTTGCCTTACGGAACGTTTCTTTACATATCACCCTAATGAACATGCAAACTAAATACCAGAAAACTTGAGCAAAGTCACATCTTACCTCCACTGACACTGAGGAGCCACTTCCCTACTAGTGTGACCAAACTTATGGTTGTAAATGATAATGGCGACATCGACGTCGAAACATGTTTGTTGAGTAAATCGGTTAATAAAGAGAACTTATTTTGTAACTTTGTACAATTTTTTTCTCTAAGCTCTGGCCTATAATACACAATTATAATTTTACTACGCTGTATACATTGCTATGTTAATATGGGCAAACAGTATGCACTTCACGTTTTTAGAGGCAAAGGTGTATATGTAGTACCCCTAATTACAGGATGATAATAAAAGTCAGGTGTTAATCCTTAAATTATATATTACACAAATTCTTATTTAGTATTACTCTTGAGCTGTCTTACATCCAAATACTAGAAACAAATAAACGAATTTCCAGTTATGAAATTTTATATTTACAAAAAATTAAAATATGAAAATTTCGTTATATTTTTTAACGAAACTTTATTATTTATTCTGCCATTTAAAGGACGTTTGGGAGCCGTCCTCGATTCTCGGCAGTATTTCTCGCTCCAAGAATACGAAACTTTCAGCGAAAAGAATTGTTACACTTTTGAATCGTGCCAACTCTTTCCTAATCGGGCATTGATTCGCCTTTGCCATTTCTGCAAAATTGCTTTCCGAACTAAAGCACTTCGCAAAAACTTAAATTACTTTCGCCCGATTCCTATTTATAGACCCTCTTCTTTGCAGAGCAATTTACAGTTACTTTTGAAATGAACGCTAAAACAATGAATCCTCTCAGATTATGGATATATTTAGACATAACCTCCCCCGTTGCTCCCGTCCGGCGCATGCGCACGGCGATCGGGATCTCGACCACTCTGTCAGTCGCGCGTCTCCATCCAGTCGTGCGTGTTGCTGTTGCTCGCTTTACGTGTCAACGTAAAAGTCTGGTGTCGAGGTACAAACATACTTTGGATTTGTTTTTAAATATCAAAATATTGTTTTAAATAATTGTGAAAGAAAATTATTCGTTCGGCAATGACTTCGGTTTACTGAAACAACTTATTTTTTATTTTGTTTTCAAAATGTTGCTCGATAGAGGATAGTTTTTTTTCAGTTATGTGGTTTGTGTTGTGAACCAACAATGTGGTTTGTATTGCTGTTTGTGTTTTTGCAGTGGCCGTCAACTTTGGCCGATAATTTAGGTATGTCAACATTGTTTATTATTACTTACGAAACTCACAATTTAATTACATTAAGTGTTTGGTACATTTTACACTATTGTTTTATTTATATTGTATTGTATTTTTAAAAACAATAATTTTAAAAGTGTTCGGTATTTTAAAAGTAAATTAGGCCCGGCTTAGGAATGTAAACAATTACCGTATTTTATTTGATGAAGTTGCCAATATCTACTACTTTAGCCTTGAATGGAATTTTCCACAGAGGCTCGGTAAAAATCTATCGCAATTCAAGTTAAAATCTATCTTGTTAATTTCTTTATCCAAGTGAAAATTATCATACAATTTATACATAATATTACATATTATTAATAATGTATTTAGAGACTACTTTTATCTAATCAAATATATTTAGGGATACGTGATTGTACTTCCATCTTGATAAAATAAATAAAAACTTTTTTAAAATTCAATAAGGCCTAGCATATGAATTTAACTCATCGCTTCTTATCAAAGGTGATTATACGGTTTAGGCCTCTGGTAACTAAAGTTTAATTAAAAAAAAACTTTGTTAAAAATAGCAAATGTTTTTTTAACTGATATTACGTAGTTTGATTGTACGAAAATCGTGATACCGGATGGGTTCCTTTAAGGTTATGAAGTAGAGAAGTTTTTTTTAATCCAAAAACTATTATACCTTAAGAGAGAGAACATTTAGGGGTGAATGTAACTAATGTCATAAATTACTGTTGATACTGGAAGAAATTGCTACTTTTATAAAACATATGTCGGATTCCAAAATAAGAAGTCAATCCTAATTTTCATCAAATTCATTATTCTATTTAAAAGTATTAATAATTTACTAACATATTAGCCTACATGGAAAACCATTTTATTTTTTAGTGATATATATGGCAGTATTTAGCTAAAAAAATTGTATTTTAAAAAATAATTTAAGGATAGGTGTTTTGTTCTGTATGATAAGGCTCCAGTTTCTTTCATAAAACGGATTGGGGTTGGTGTCTGGTAGTATTAGTGCACCACAATTACTCCTGGAAATTTGCTCAATCAGTCATAAAGGCAGGGGGCTGGTGACCGCCTTGGTTATTGCGGCATCTAAGTAGTGGTTTGATTCCTGATATTTTATTTCACTCTCTACTAATAGCCGTTTACTTGTTTTCATTATTGCCTTATACAAACACTAATAGTGGGCTTTTGATTCTCCTTACTGCATTATAAAAACACCAACTCTTTCGCGTAATGAGTATTTGTTCCTTATTGCATTATATAAACACCGATTCCTTCTGTTGATTGATTTTTGTTCCTCATTGCAATATATAAACGCAGATTGTTCCTGATAGTTGAATTTTGTTCCTAATTGCAATATATAAACACATATTGCTCCTGATAGTTGAGTTTTGTTCTTAATTGCATTATATAAATATAGATTGTTCCTGATAGTTGAGTTTTGTTCTTTATTGCATTATTTAAACACAGATTGTTCCCGATAGTTGAGTTTATTCCTTATTGCATTATATAAACATAGACTGTTCCTGATAGTTGCGTTTTGTTCTTTATTGCATTATATAAACACAGATTGTTCCTGATAGTTGAGTTTTGTTCCTTATTGCATTATATAAACACAGATTGTTCCTGATAGTTGAGTTTATTCCGTATTGCATCGGACAAACATAGATTGTTCCTGATAGTTGAGTTTGTTCTTTATTGCATTATATAAACACAGATTGTTCTTGACGGCGCGGTTTTGTTCCTTATTCCATTAAGTTATATAAACACAGATTGCTCCCGATATTTGAGTTTTGTTCGTTATTGCACTATTTAAACACAGATTGTTCCCGATAGTTGAGTTTATTCCTTATTGCATTATATAAACATAGACTGTTCCTGATAGTTGCATTTTGTTCTTTACTGCATTATATAAACACAGATTGTTCCTGATTGTTGAGTTTTGTTCTTTATTGCATTATATAAACACAGATTGCTCCTGATAGTTGAGTTTATTCCGTATTGCATCATATAAACATAGATTGTTCCTGATAGTTGAGTTTGTTCTTTATTGCATAATATAAACACAGATTGTTCTTGACGGTGGGGTTTTGTTCCTTATTCCATTAAGTTATATAAACACAGATTGCTCCTGATAGTTGAGTTTTGTTCTTTATTGCATTATTTAAACACAGATTGTTCCTGATAGTTGAGTTTATTCCTTATTGCATTATATAAACTTAGATTGTTCCTGATATTTGAGTTTTGTTCTTTATTGCATTATATAAACACAGATTGTTCCTGATAGTTGAGTTTTATATTTTTTTTTGCATCATATAAATACTAATTGTTCATGATGGTAGGGTTTTGTTCCTTATTCCATTAAGTTATATTTCAAAGATTGCTCCCGACAGTGGGTCTTTGACCTAGGTCCTTGGTAGTATTATTTTTCGTCATGTTGTGCTGGTAGTAACAGTATGCACAATTCGACTACTCAGCATGATTGCAGTTCTAATTTTGATTATTTTTTTATTAAAGTTATTGCTCGTTTATTACCTGAAGGTTTGTATGTGGTTATTCCAAACGGCTTCTTTGGTGATGCGATTCTTTGTAGCTTCTGCATATATAATGTTTTACTGTTTTCTTAAAGATATATATAAAAATACAGTTTTATAGATTTAGTTACAGTCTACAAAGTTTATAAGTATTTTATGGTGTCGTCCTTTACCGTGGAGTCTGCTTTTTGCTGAAGTCATTAGAAAAAACTGTCTTATAGAAAGATCATTGACCTAAACATGTCGGCTTAAGGGACATGTGGGAGAAGCAGAAGAGAAGGGATGGATGAGGAATATAACCGAATGGAGATCAGTGGGTCGACGTAAGGGAGGACGAGCCAGAAGAACGTTTAGACGAGTTAAGTAGATGAGGCGATGGAGTTCAGATATTTGAGAGAATATGAATGGGAAGGTAAAGAAGAATGCCAAAGACAGTTGAAAAGAAGACACCTCACAATCCTACAAATAAATCCCTAAAATAGCCAAAAAAATTATTTTCGTCTTGATTGAAGTATTATACAAAGATAAGTTGGGTTACGCGGGATTATGTCTACTTCATTTGAAAACGCCTTCGTGAAATTAGTTACAATTTAAAAAACAATTAATTTCCTTACAAAACTATTTGATCACTCATAGTTTTCGCACTTTTAATGTTTTGTGCATCTCATATTTATAATTAGCTAACTTGTACAAATACTATAAGGTTAGCTTATGAGCAAAAACATTAATTAAATTATAATGAACGTGGAATGACAATAAATAATTTATACGCGTTTCAGCGACAGTCATCATCAATAGGTATAAACTACAACTAGAAATGTTTAGTTAAAACAACATTTTTAGCTTTAGATATATTCGCTGATGATCTTGTTACTTTCATAAAAATATGAAATGTTACCGTCGCGGATGAGAAAATAAAGTGACAGTCAGTCGTTCGTTTTTATTAAATCACACCAGTATTCTTGCACTGTAAACACGTCATTCGGTTTCATTGAACACAAACTAATATGTTTCATTTATTAGAGAACATTTTTATATTAGGTATAAGTTACTTGAATTCTGATTATGAAATGTATTTGTTCTTTTAAAAAATGTAGAATTTAAATAAAATTATTATTATTTTCCTATTTTATGTAAATAGGGCAATAAAAATTTAATATTTTTATGTGTCTCAGGCAAACTTAACCTTTACATTTAATACTCACAGATACATGGATATGCTAGATATGTGGTATAATTACAATCAAATTGTTAAGATGAATACATTTTGTAAAACTATTTGTGACAAACTGTGGTCACAGTGAGTAGTTTTCAAAACAAACTTTTTGAACCGCAAAGCAGACATGAAAAGGAAGTAGGTCAGATATCCACCCCAGTGTTCCGTTGAGAAAATCTATTGAAGTTGCTAAGGAAAAACACTGCTAATTTCATAATTAACTGCAACCAATTCATTATTTACTGCTTATTACTGGTTTTGCACTGAACGTTGTGGATGTGTGTATGCGCTCGTGGGCGCGCGAGTGCTTAAATTCTCAACTTAAAAGTTAGTATTCAAGGACCACGTGTAAAAAAAGCTTTAATCGTACAGTAAAACCGAAACAGTAGCTGAAGATTAATTATTCTGATTTTTATGTGTTGAAACCCTAAACCGTAAAAACTTGGTTACATCATCCGCTTCCTTCAAGTTATACAGGGTCATTAATCACTATTTGAAACGTTCTTCGCGTTTCCAAGAAGTCATAAAGACATCATCTACTCATCGCTGCATGTAAAACTATAGACTTAAGTACGTCAACAAAATAGGTAATTATTCAATTTAAAATATAAACAATGTATATATATATATATATATATATATATATATATATATATATATATATGTGTGTGTGTGTGTGTGTGTAGATCCGCTGTTCGCTCTTCAACTGTTGTTGGGTTCACCTTGTCAATGTTAGATGAGATTCTAGCGAAATGTCGGAACTGTGATTTTGTGCACTTCAGAATGAACGGATGTACTCCAGATAATAACTATTCATCATCATCATCATCATCATCATATATATATATATATATATATATATATATATATATATATATATATACACATTTTTAATATGCAAAATGTGTATTTGTGTGCGTCCCCTAACGTGTTTGAAACTTTGTATACTACTGTAGAATAAGTGTCAATTTTCTTTCTCCCTCACTCTGTAAGACTCTATGCGTGAGTTTGTATGTGGTTGTGCGTGCGTGCGTGTGTGTGTGTGTGTGTGTGTGTGTAGGTTTGTGTGTAATTAATTTTTTCATTTCAATAGACTTTCTTTATATTTCTTTCTTACTTTTTTCATTTTCTAACATTACGAAACAGCTTTTCCGATTTATTCCGAGTTGTCCTTTACTCTTCAAAAATTAAAAAAATTATAAGTGGTTTGAAATACTTTATAATATAAATCCATGTTCCCAGTAACAATGTTACTGAAAATTGGAAATTTTGTAGCCTAATTATTTCTAGTGATGTGTGACTCGACTGGCGTAAATGTAAAACTGTACAAAGAGCGGAAACAACATGGCAAGTCACAGATCTATGGAGTTATCTACCATTACTACTACTTCTGCTACTCCTGACCTGTACGCTATATAAAAACACGCTGAGGGATTGTCTAACGTACCCCATTAGACCAAAGTTTTAAATATGCACAACTAATTTTGTGGGTAGGCTCTATTGGATGTACAGTTCACACCAACGATATTCATTTCACTAGAGTCCAAAACCAAATGAATACAGGTAAAAGAGTTCTTTGCTACCTTGATTTGATTCAAAGATTCATATGCGAAGTTGATTCTAGTTGAAACTAAGTCCATGTATTCAGATCCTCACACTGCATGACAAAACCAAACACTTCTTCCAATCTTGCCAAGCACTGGTGATTCTATTTTATTAATTAATAGTTCTGATAACGTTTGAAAAGTCACGTAAAAATATCTGTAAAATACTACACATTCCCTTAAACTATTTTTATGTATATCAGAACCGTTCTCTCAAACTACGTAAACATTGTAGGAAAATACGTCGTTGGTTATTTGAAGGAGGAGGAGATTTGAAGCAGTTTTAATTATATCATAAATTTCTCTGCAATTCTCTCCGTTTGCCGAGATAAACGTGTTTGTCAACTGAAACGTCTGTCCCTAGTCATTTGAAATATATTTCCAAAATTCACTTTTCAAAAGAAACCTTTACATTCTAAACCGCCAGCTACTAATTATTAGGTAAATATGACTTCGTGGTTTGACTTTGGTCTTCATTACTCTGTGAATTTTATTTGCTATGAAAAAAACAGTGGTATTTCTCCATCCAGAATCCCCCTTAAAGAGGCTGTGGAAAGCGGCTGACGAGGAGGGCCCTTTATTGTTCTGATTATCCGGTTGCTTTCGCTAGCTCTATAGGCATTTTAGTAGATTCTCAGACCAACATCTACTGTACGGAGAATGCAACATCGCATTACCCCATTGACTCCCACTTTTACTGAAAGGGTTGCATGAGACTGTCCGTGTAAGAGGTTAAACCAAAGCTAAAGTTAAAATCAGTTATATAGGAAAACTTTGGCAATAGAGGAACTTTACGACAAAAATGAAAACGTAAATGAAAAATGTAGAATTTTTAATTTCATTAAGATAAAATTAATTATCTTTTAACCTGAAATATTGATTGAATTTTTATTGTAACTATACCCAAGACGGTTTTATAACTTAAAAATACACTTCCATGGAATATTAAGGTTTGACACGAGAGTGGCAGGGAGACCGGGAATCTAGTTTTACTTTGGATACTAAAAAGCATTCGTGTCCTGAATGACTAAGAACATAATATTTTAAACCGCACAAAACTAACTAAATATTAATTTAATATTAGGATATAATTACATTTAAACAAAAATTTAAACCTATGACTTAAAATATCTGTTCTACCACATAACCTACAAAACAATCAGCTGTCTAATGAAGTCATATGTTATCAATTATTTTAAACCAAATGGGACGAACTATATTGCATACCTTGCCCCTTTTCTGAAAATATTTTCTCTCATATAAAACTAAAATTAATTAATTAAATTAATGAATTCATACTTGAAAAATTGTATTAACGTCAATAATGTCATCCACTACAAGTTTAAAAATATGTATTTGAACTTAAGTGGATGGATAAAAAATATTATGTTATCGATTGAACATTAGATATAGAATACTCGTATATAAGAATATTGTGAACTAATAAAAGAGAGAATTGAAAAATAATTTTCACCTTATCAAAATATTATTATATTTTATGATGAGAATATAATAATACCGATGTCGAAGCTGAAAAAAATACTTTCTTAAAATAAAAATACATGAAAAAATAGACTGTTTCCTTGGGTATGTATTTTAGTTGTATAAACAAATGATAACACATATCAACATAGTCGAACGAAAGGAGTCACTTTTAACAAGTTCCAATCTGTTTCTTAAGACTGTAGATATATCTAGATAATTTTATAATTGGTTTTCCGATGCTTTCAAATATAACAACCATATATATATATATATATATATATATATATATATATATATATATATATATATATATATATATATATGTATAATATGAATAGTTACTATCTGGAGTACATCCGTTCATTCTGCAATCCATAAATTCAGAATCGGAATGAACGGATGTACTCCAGATAGTAACTATTCATCATATTTTTCCATCCGTGAAGGAATACGTGCATACATACATATTTTATATATACTGACGTAATGGAAGCTGGCTTAATTTATTTCGAGCTCAATGAATTACTTTTTTAAATAATAAAAATAAAAAAAGTAATTTTAGTAATAAAAATGTGATTTTAATTGAATTGATATTGAATTTTGGTTGCGCTTTCATCTTTCCGGTAACTATTGTTGATAGAGGAAACAATTTTTCGAGCTCTGGATGCACGTAAAAATTATGTTTTTGTGTTTAGAAATGAAAAGTTATTTATTTGCGGAAAGTTGGTAGCTGTGGAAAATAACAAACACCAAATAAGCACGGAAAAATACCTTTTGTAAACACACTGAACACTTCGTTGAAACACTTTTTATTGGCACAAGTTTGAAGCTTAATCGATAGTTCTCAACGTTTATCGCAAAAAGTTGGAAAACTGGCTTCAAAACTTTTACGATCTCCAATATTCGTAAAGAATTATGCCGAGGGAAAAGTACTTTGAACATATTGTCTTGGTTTGATAGGAAGGGGTGTACACGCGTTTATACGTGACGAGACTAGAATTTAATACCGAGCGATAAGCTTAGCTTATTATTTATGTAATACTGTATGTGCGTGAGAGAGAGAGAGAATGGTGTGAAAGAGCAATAACTATAAGAACAGGGGGGAAACAAATGTTTTAAATAAAGATGCGTGCTACAGAATTCTCTGACCATGAGATACAAACTCTTTAAAATTTTTCATTCCAATAGATATTTCTAAGTTTATGTTTTAATTTTGTTCACTTTATCATATTTGTTACAATTTAGGATGTTTTGTTACTCTCAATATATAATAATGGTGATTACTTTCACTATCATTGTCATCACCATACATATTTGTGAAGGGTTTCCACTTTCTTGACGGAAGATTTGATTTTCGAATCAAGGCTGTTAAGAATAAAGTTTAATTATTACCATTCACGCGCATACAAATGATGTAAATATAGCAAAAATGATATAGGTCCACATTGGTGTTATGTCGAACCGACTTACGGATGTGTGGCTGTCACTCCATTATCAAGTGAAGAATAAAGTGATAACTACACACAGCGAATTTGTCTCTTAAAAAACAAGTATGATTCTTGTTAAATATAGATCATGGTGTAAATAAAGTTAATGAAAGAAACAGTGTCGTGAATTGAAAGCAAGCGTTTTTATACAGAATATACTATCGTATGAACTGATACGATGAACTGATACAATGTCCTAATAAAATGAACTGTCACAATGAACTGATAAAATGAAGTTTCAACTCTTGTTGAACTCTCAAGTCTAGATATGTTTTTTTTTTAAATTTATAAATTCTTTAAAGCGTCTCTGGTTGCTTATAAGCCTCCAAAGAGAGCTCAACAAAAGGGTGGGAACGAAGGCGGAAAATGTTAAACTTCCTTATTAAAACCAGTGTTTTATCCTTTGAAGTAGCAAGAACAACAAAGTATTCCCAACTTTTAGGTGGCTTAGCGTCAGCTTATCTACAGAACGTCTGAAGGAAATTACCTTGACACTTTCTATAACAGGTATAACAGTAAGAAATTCATTATACAAATGTTGTGTTTATATAATATTTCAGCTATATGTAGGATGTTAACGTTTTGGGATTATCAGTTTTACTTCAAATAAAACAAAATACAAATGAAATACTAGAAATCCTACAAATCAATAAAAAGGGACCACATCTCAACACACTAGAGCAATATGAAATTTACAGACACACAAAGTACAAACATATTAAACGAACAAACACAATACAAATCACATATACTCTTTGATACTATCGAAAACCTACTTTTAAAACCGTCACCGCTTGACCCAACATCTCCAAGCAGAAGACACTGATGAAGATCGGCACATAGCGATCGAAAACGTTCTGTCTCAGTAGGTTTTAACAAATTTACTAAATTCAAAGTTCGGGTAGTCATAAACTATTGTTTAAGTGATTAAGAAAAAAAATAGGTTGTGGCACTCGGGGTAGAGCCGACACAAGTCAAAATTGTATAGTAACTTCTACAGAAATTTTGAATTAAGAGAAACATTTAATTTTTCGTAATGAGAAATTACCTAAATATTTGTTGTCAGACGTTTTTATGAACGTTTTTATTTTAAAAGATGGATTGATAATACATAACTTATTGTTATCAGTATATTGAGTTATTTGTATTGAGTGATATCAATTAATATATTTATAAACTGATCAAAACTATTCATCATTTTTCCGTAACAATGTTCAATATATAATGTAACATAACCTACGAGTAAAACAGCTGTATTACAATACAAAGTATAACACAAAATCAGCTGTTGCATAAAATCATATGTTATTTCACTTTTAGGTAACCTGATGGAATTTATACTGACGCTTTTAAACTGACGGAAATTATTCTGACGCGAAATTCTATATTTACGTCCATCCAATACGAGTTTGTACATGTTTCGTTTAGATTACTTTTCTCTTGGTTTCGCCTACTTTACAAAGGTTTTCTTTTTATAAACGGAAATTATTGCCTTCGGAAATGTCAGCACTCCCTTACATCTACAGTGTGGTGGGTAGATAAGCTCCTGCACATGTAGACCATAATCCTTCAGTATCTCTGATACTGCGTGGTATTATACTCCTAACATAATCCTAACTGTTTGACAATCCTTCCGAAAGCCTCCATAGACGATAATAGTCGACGGGAATAATCGCATAAAGATTCAAGCTTAACTTTGTGTTTGTTACACCATCCCTAACGAAGCCATTAACAATCTTTGCGAGCCAGATTAACTTTAGATCAGTTCCTACATTTTTATAAAACGTGAGTAGTGTTCCTATGATTATCATGATTCAACGTATATTTCCCTGTAAATATATCTCTCCTATTTGTATATGTAGGCCTAATTTTATGTTGTATATATTGAAACATTATTTAAATGACAATTTAATGTTGTAATACAGTAAATTACGACCCTACTTAACCCCTTCTCTTTCGAATTTAATTTCCATCCCTCGTTAATAAACATTTCCATGGTAAATTGAAAAACAACAGCCATATCCAATCGCGATCGACGGGTATTGGGGGAAGCTCGGCGTCCCAACGGTTTATCTAATAAAGGACGATATATATTGCTACAGAATGAAGTTTTTGTTAATTATTTCAGTGTTATCTAAAAAGACATTACTGAGGATTTATGTCGCTGCACGTTATGGACCGCCCGTAACAAATATCTCCCGCAGAGACATTTTAATGAAGCGCGTTCGCGCTGTACGTTCGATGCGCAGAAATTAAACGCGATTCTGTACCTTGTAACGTATCCCCGATAGGAACCGTTACTTTTTATGCCTTTTTGGAGTCGTTACAAAGTAAAGCGATTCAATCTGTCATTATATACGTTTAAAGGTTTTACGTAAAATATAATCATCAATAATACATTTCAAGGTAAGTTTAAACAAAAGCGGAAAGAAAGAGTACTTCATTTGTAAAATGTAATCGATAAGTTTTAATAGAATCTAGCCGATATAGATATTAGAAAAATTGTATTACATCTTGAAATATTTACTGAATAGAATTTTTATTTAACGAATTCAAATGAAATCGGTTGTTAAAAACTGCCAGTTTTAAATATTGTTCAAAATCACCTTGTTTCACGTAACCAACAACGTTTTAGTGGTTTGTAGCATGATTTTAAAATACGTAAAACCTCGGTTTATGTACTATTTACAAATGTTTGTCAACTGACTGCTTGAAATAGGAAACTTTGATTGGGACCCAGCTATTAAAGAACTCTTTAAACTTGTTCCAATTAACTTAGCACTCTAATGAAATTAATATTGTTGCCATAGAAAATTTGTGAACTATACGTCGGAACTGTACATCCAATAATCAAAACGTTATAGAGCCTACTGGTGAGGAGAAATATCACCAGAAGAAGTGAATATTTAATTTGAAGATTGGATTTAAATAGAGTAGAATCTATTTAATATAAATGTTTACACTGAATGTATACATATAATGTAATGTTTCACATTAAACCTTTACTTGAAGTTGAAAAATTTACTGAGTAAACATTTTATTGAAATCATTTAATTTAAATCGGATCTTAAAATGTGTCAGACACGTCTGAGGAGAATTTTATTTAAAAAATTGGAATAAAAATATACACCTATTATAATTACATTGAATTAGTTACAGTACGATTTATTGAACATAACTTGTTATATATATATATATATATATATATATATATATATATATATATATATATATATATGTATATGTATATGTATATATAATTGTCTAATTAATTGACAGATTGGGACAAAATAGAGAGTTGGCTGATAAAAGTATTTTAGGTGAGAGGTTCATAAACTGTGGAAGGCTATTGGGGGTGTTTTGACCATTCTAAGATAGGTATGATATGGAGTTTAAGAATCGGAATTGTGAAGGAGATGATAAAGTCATGATTAAAGACGTTTTATTGAACAAGGAGCGGCAACAGCGGTAATTAATCAAAGATTTTAAGTATTTTGGGTTTAGTTTTAGCACGGAACGTAGTTGTACGGGTATTTTGTATTTTGTAAAAAATACATTAATTATTTTAGACATTGTTAGAATATAATTAAATATTAACGAACCAGTTAAATTAACGCCAATTAATAAATAATAGTTAAATTTCATACACGCTTTTTAAAGTCAGCATTAGAACAAATCCTAAACTGTAAGCACGCTAATGATGGTAGTTTGTCTAATTATGATACGCGTAGGAAATTTAATTTGATTGTTGTAATAAAAAAAAACACCTTTTCACCACAATAGCTTTTTTTTTGTTTTATGCACATTTTAATTGGGAAGTAAGAGTCTTTAGAGGTATGGTTTTTGTTGCCTCTGAAAATGGTTACTTAACAACCGAAATGAACATAAAGTTTATTAATTACAAAAATTAACCTCAGAGTGTGCTAGTGTGTATTAAAGATTCACCACAGTTTTTTTTCAAAATAGTAATAGTTTCTTACAGTAAGAAAATTCTCGAATAAGTTAAGAATTTATTTTGTGCCAAAATATTATGAATTTCTGACGTGTTTGCAATTAGGCTATGAATATTCAACACCTGGTTTGATAGTAGTTGAATAATAACGAATAGCAGACAACATATGGTCACATCCGCGTTTTGTCATCAGCGAGTATAGACCTTATCAAAAGGAATTCTGATCTATACCTAAAAATGTGTTTTTGTTTCTAAAACCTTATAGTATAAGGGCTTAGTTAAGAATTTCTGAAGTTTAACTCGCTGATGAGGATGATGACCTTGTCATTGAAACATGTAATTTATTAATTGTCAGTTGTTCAATATTATTTATTTATTTATTTTTCTCACAATCTCATCTCAAATATTTAAAATTTAAGTCTGTTTTAAACATTTCAGTTGTAGTTTACCGAAACTATATCCTTGACAATATCAATGTTTCAACCTACGGAATTCGAAATGACTCTTAATATACTAAAGGAAATCAAATAAAAATGTCTGCAAATACTGTAATTGTTATTGCATTAAATCTGTAGGCATTTCGATAACGCAGTCATCCTCAGGGGCTACAATAGACAATCTGCTATATGTAGTGGGACAAATTTGAATAACGTCGGTTTTCAATGTGTTTAATCCCAATTCTATACAGGGTTTTCCAAAACAATCCGGGATTTTGAACGAACGATACTGAAAGACTGTTTAAGATAATGAAACTATTTAAGCGCCAATATGCAGTAGCTGTAAGTAAGTTTGGCTTCCCGTGCTTTGCCAGCTTCATGCTCAATAAGTTGATGACAATCCCAATTTTCTTAAATGGTTTCTATTCCCAGACGAAGATAAATTACGCACATTTTTATTGTCAAATTGTCATTGAAATCTTTTAGTCATCTTGAGCAGTCTTTCAGCAACGCTCGTTCAAAATCCCGACAATCTTTATGGAACACTCTGTACTTTGTTTATATTACTGTATTTATTATATACAGGGCAGTATTTCTTTAGAATTTTTAAATATGTCAGTACATTCTTTTGCCATTTCGCTCCATATTTTATGATAATGTTATTTTAAATACGTATGCATTCTAGCATAGAAAGCATTCACAGAGGCGCAACGTCTCAACGACTGACAGCTTAAGTAAAAGCCTGAAAATTTGGTAGAATAACGCAGTGAAAACTGAAGCCTTAATGGATTTGTAAGATTAAAACTGTGAATATTAATGAACGGAATGAAGCAGCATGGAGCAGTCGGTAAGGGTGAGTTTCCACCTTGAATTTATTATTCGTGTCATAAAAAGCCCGTCTCGGTCTGTTACCACTTACATTATTTTGCTCCAGGCTTTGTGAAAAACAGCAAAATTAAAAACGTGAAATATGTTTAAAACGCTTCTGCAGTTTATCACAGGAAAGTAATGTATGGGGAGGAGGAGTGGTGTTAAATTCTAAAAGAAACCACTGCAAGTAGGTTTTACAACCGTATTGTATTAGTTTTCGATTGAATAAACAGTTGTGCATCGTAAAAAAGGTTCTGTTTTTGTACTTAGAAGGGAAAAGTACTACAATTATTTTTACTAATATTGCTGATAAAGGGCATGAGAGTCCTCTAGAAAGCGTTTAAGTCTCTTGCATTTGACCCTACACAAGCAGAACATATTAAATAGATACTGCACAACATATTACGTGAGAAACATAACAAACACTTACACAAAACAAAGCACAATAGGAAAAACAATACATGACACATTTAAAAAACTTACTAAGAAACATATAACAGAACTGCTAAGCAACACATACATAGCACAACATTTAAACAACAGATAAAAAGGACACTAAACAAAGGATAATACATACATAAAAATTAATACCACATTTAAAAAACTTTCAGACAACAAAAACCACACTAAATTAAAAAATAAATAACATTTAAACAACACATATGTAACACAACTAAACATTTAAATAACAGATAAAGTGAACAAAACAAAACTCAATATAAAAACAATAAGTAACACAACATTTGAAAAGCACACAACACAAATGAAACTACATAAAGACATACATAACAGATAACAGTTAAAAAAATACTTTTGTAACTCAGCACAGCAATTAAAAGAGATATAACAAAACGCTTAGAACTATACAAAACAAAAACAATATATAAACAATACCCAACACAACATTTAGCTACATGTAAAACAACGCATACATAATACATAATATATTATAAGTCATCTAAACCTTGAGATAACAAAACACTTACACGAGACAAAACAAAATACATGAAGCAACGCTTAGAACTATACAAAACAAAAACAACATATAAACAATACCCAACACAACATTTAGCTACATGTAAAACAACGCATACATAATACATAATATATTATAAGTCATCTAAACCATAGATAACAAAACACTTTCACAAGACAAAACAAAATACATGAAGCAACGCTTAGAACTATACAAAACAAAAACAATATATAAACAATACCCAACACAACATTTAGCTACATGTAAAACAACGCATACATAATACATAATATATTATAAGTCATCTAAACCTTGAGATAACAAAACACTTGCACGAGACAAAACAAAATACATGAAGCAACGCTTAGAACTATACAAAACAAAAACAATATATAAACAATACCCAACACAACATTTAGCTACATGTAAAACAACGCATACATAATACATAATATATTATAAGTCATCTAAACCATAGATAACAAAACACTTTCACAAGACAAAACAAAATACACGAAGCACGAAACATGAACATTACTACGTTTAAACTACACATAAGACAACTATCACACAATATATAAACACAAGGTTACGAATAATACATTTCTCTAAAAACAATACACAGCGCAGTCCTTAAACAACTGTAAAACAATACCAACCATGTTAATCCCATAACATTTAAGATTCAAATGTTTTCCACTTGTACCAACTGTTCGTGAGACTCCTCAAGTGCTGGGTCGTTTTACCTTGTTTTCTACTCATTGCTGGGATGGTTGCTGGGATTCTCTACTCATTCCTGGGATGGTTCCTGTGATTCTCTACTCATTCTTGGGATAGTTCCGATATCGATACTCGGTTCAGTCTCCGACGACAGAATATTTCATTCACCTTTTAGGTTTTATATGAGTGAAAAGTTTCCTTATTAAAAACCACAAAACCCTTAATTTATAGTAACAAGTTTTACAATTTTAATAATTTAAAGAGTTGGAAAGGACAGCAAGTAGGTTTTAAATTGTATATTTCCGTATTGTTTTATATGAATTTTATTTTAAATCCTAATTTATTTTTCTAATAATCTATTTTTCCATTAAATTTTTCGCTTTATATTGTAATAGATGCCGGTAGGTAACCTACTTTCTTACTATAAAAATACCTTTCAAACTCGCAGCAGGAGCGCCCAGTTTTCCCGCGCAGTATCAAGTTAGCTTTAAAGGATTCATAGAGTGGAAGTAATAGGAAACAAATTGAGTTTATGTCGAGGCTATATATCATCCACCCCTCCACGTCACAAATAACGGCCAGAATGGCTACACTTAACAAATACATGCTTTATGAAGACTCTTTTGGGGAGATGATCTCTGAAAAACGGTGTGCTGATGAGAAAATGCTTGAATTTGCACCTAATTTACTTCAGGATTAATGTTTTTATTCATTTAGTAACAAACGTTTAGGTTTTTTTGAAGCTTTAAAATAAGCTTATGTATACACACACACACACACACACACACACAAACGCGTGCTCGCGCGCGCACACGCACACACACACACACACACACACACACACACACTGCGGCGGGCAATATTCTTCAGGAATACATGCCGCAAAAATATAATATGTAAAACATAAAGAGTCTAAAGTTTATGTAAGTAAAACAAACCAAGCCACCGTGGGAAGGGTTTGTAACTTAAAGTTAAGGCAGTTTGCAAGGGGAAGATGGTCAAAATTGGCCTAGAATTACCATCGACATTTCCAGAGATAAAGCAAGACGAGAAAAATCAAAAATAAAGAATAATAAATTTCCATCAGAAGCACCCTTAAGGAGTTATACGGCTTGATCGAAAAAATGG
Source organism: Prosapia bicincta (assembly GCA_036971475.1). NCBI lineage: Eukaryota > Metazoa > Arthropoda > Insecta > Hemiptera > Cercopidae > Prosapia > Prosapia bicincta. The sequence continues at coordinate 13,854,766 of JBAIZL010000008.1, forward strand.
ATTAAATCGATCGGTCTATCATTTTTGCGAGCCGTTACACCAAAGTACAAAAGATGTGCGCGAGTCGATCAGGCGACATCAAGCTAAGCTCCCGATTGGTTGACAACCCGTGGGAACGGTCTGCAAGTGGGGGTGTTTGCCCGGGGATTGAGCAGGCTTCGCGTCTGTTGGAGCCCCAGCTAAACCAGGACTCTCGAAGGGTAAGGTCGGTGTCGGGAGTAGCTCCGGTAAAATAATGAACAATAGTTTTATTACCGTAAATAGTTCGAAAACTATGAGTGGCTAGAGACAGTTCGCTTCGTTGAGATGTCGTGACGCAGTAGTTTCGTAATGGGACCCCTTTCGCATTTCAAGATCGCAGCGAAAGGGGTTTTCCCATCAATTTTCCATCAAATTATGTGCGAGCGTCGTTAAATGTGTGTGTTGTAGCCTTGCTAGAAAGACAAGGCGATGTGAACAGTGTAACCTAGCAAACAGTTTAAAAAAGTGTGAGTCTAAATTTCAAACAAAATTAAACAAAATTTAACTAAATTGATAAACGTTTTTAAAAGATTTTTCTTTTTATTTTCTGTATTAAGAGATGCCCAAGAACAGTGTTAAAAGAAGGGCTTAAAGCTAAAATTTTACTGGTAACCGTTGAAGTTTTAAAAGAGGTGCGAATAGCATCGAAGAAAGAAGATGGAAGGATTCAACCAAAGGGTGAAGCGAGCGGATCTACCCGAGGCCTAGAAAACACACAAAGGGATGGAGGATTTCAAAGATGGCGGCAATGCGAGGGACGCATCCAAGTATTCTTCAGTGGGAACAAAGCACCAGCCACGCCGGATTTTCCCCACCCCGTTGGAGGACAAAGGGAGAGACGGAGAAGAGAGGGAGAAGATAGGCAAGCCATGCTTTGTGTGAAATCAGGTCAAATCTAAACTGTTTTCCTTTTGCAAATTAAAATTTTAATTTGAAGAATTTTTTCTAAATTGGGAAAATGTTACAAAATTTAAATAAATTTTCAAATCATTAACAGTAAACTTTAAATTTTACAAGTAAATGATGGTGGCTTTGTTTTAAAGAGTGGGGGGTTTCAAGATGGCGTTGCCATAAATGCAGAATTTATGTTGTATTTTATGTATGTAAGGGAAATAGAAATTTTAGATTAGAACTTATGTAAAGGGAAAGGGTTTTAAATAAGCAAATCGAATAAAAGGATTTAAATTAATTAAAGAGTTTAAAATTTTATGAAAGAGTAAAGAAATTAAATAAAAGATGTGTTGAAATGAAGTTAAATATAATTCGCTAAAAGTAAATATCCAAGATGGCGGACAAAAAGCCATTGTTTTACAACAGCTGATTGGAAGGCTATGCTTTTGTTTCAGGTGCTCCTATAACAGGAGTGTTTTTTCATATAATTAAATTAAACTAAATTGGTAATTTATTTAGAAGAAGTCATTACGACACTTTTCCATAATAAACAAATTGACATAAATTGTTTTCATTTAAAATAAACAAGGGTGATAACAAATTGAAGCTTTTTAATGTAAACTTTTGATTTGATTTAGAAAAGGGTGAAATTATATATGTGTATGAAATAAATTAAATCAAACCAAGGTTTGAGTAAGAATAAAGGGACATGATTTTAATATGGGTAGATTTTAAATTTTTGAAAGGTAAAATAAAAGGGTTAAATTAAACAAGAGATTTTAAATTTGTAAGTGGGTCTAGCTAACCAATTTTAATATGTTAATACAAGTTTTCTTTTTTGTGATTATAAGTATATATATATTGTTTATTTCATGATTTATGTGTATTTAAATTAATATCTTGGTGGTAGAATAACTTAGAAAGAAAATTGAAATTTTTGCAAATTGGTTTAAAAATATAAGTTCTAAAATAAAGGCAAATGGGCTTGTAGCCATTTAGCAAAGGTATACAAAATTTATTAAATATCAATTTCCTTCAGAAATTGCATTGATGAATTTTAAATAAATTTTAATTAAATTTCAGTATGTAAAATTTTCATGAAGAAAGGGTTAATTCAAATGAGAACAAAAGGGTTACATATTTTACATTAAAAGGGTTTAACTATGATTAAATAAGTTGTAAACAAAACTCAGTATTTAAAATTTTAATGAAGAAAGGGTTAACCAAATGACAATCAAAGGGTTAAATATTTTCTAATCAAAGGGTTAAATGAATTTAAATAAATTAGTAGATTTTGTAAATGAGTGAAGATATGTTTGAAAAAGGTTTAAATAAGTTTCAGTAAACTTTTTGAATTAAAATATGTATTTAAATATTATAACTTCAATATGGGAAGGTGTTTGAATTTATTCAGCAGATGTTTTAAAAGTTTTTATAAATTATTATTTGATGTTCAGTAAATATTTTGATAATCTTGTAGGAGATATGGCTATAGGTTTTATATGTAATTTCTGTTTTAGTATGTATTTCATAATTGGTTTTTATATAATTTGATATGTTTTATGAAATTGTTTTTAGGTTGTTGGTAAAATTGTTTGAAATTTTACCTGATAAAGTAAATAGAATTTGAATTTTAAAATTGCTCATTTTAAATTGAGAAAGATATAGAAAAAATTTTATCATTTAAATGGCTATGTAAAATATGGCCATAAAATAAAGTAGTGTGTTTAGAGAGTTTAAATAAATAGAACAAAATGTGAAAAGTAGGGATCTTTCGGAGTGTGTTGAAAAGTAAGGCTTTGCTTGAATCAACGAATATTTGTAATTTTGTAACAATTAAAATTTTCAGTAAAAAGTTAAGTAAGCAAAACCATATATTGACGTTTAAAATCGTAAGGTTGAGAACCTGGGAAAATAAAATGAAATTAGGACATGTTGTAAAGGTTTATATTTTCGACAAGTAAGATTGACCGTCAAGTAGAGCAAAGTTTTACGCTTTGGCATACTCTGATTGAAAGGAAATTAAAATCGTAAATTCTAATTTAAATTTTAAATGTCAACTAAAATAAGCAGTATGGTTTTTTAACTGTGTTAAGAACCAACACAAAGGATATAAATTTTTAAGTCAAATAAATTGCAGACTGTGCATTGTAATAGTAAATTTTAAATTTTTTAAAATTAAAAAATAAAGATTTTTTTTACTAACTTGCAAACAAACTGAGTATTATTTTAAACAAGTTTCTTACACTCTCCTACAGTTGATATGGTCATTTCGCCGTTTAGATGTCTTTCAAAAGAACCCATCCCCCGGGACGACTTACCCGCTAAGGGTAGAATCCGCAGCAAGTTAGGTTTTTTCTTTTTTAAGTCCAGTGACTTGTTCTCTGGCAGATTTTGGCGAGCATTGCACAGCGTTCGTGGTTTCGGCTGCGAGCGGCTCGTTTCAAAATTCTTGCTCTGCAACGGGCGTCGGTTTGGTGGGCGGGCTTGCGCGCGCGTGCTGGTCAACGACGGAAGGGTTGACGGCATGCGTGCGTAGGTTGGCTCGGTCCGTTGCAGTTAGTAAGATGGCGCCCTAACGAGTGGGGCCGACGGGTAGAGTTGCGGACTTTCCCGTATAAATATTTCGGTCTCTATTAAAATCATAAAAAGACATGGCGAAATTCGACCTAGGAAGTGTAAGAAATAAAAAATAAAATGTTAAAGAAAAGAGTTATATTGCAGTTCTAGGTTAAAACACTGGTAAATTAATTTAAAAATAAGATAAGAAGATGAAAGTAAGAGTTAAATAGTATAGTATGAGAAATAGTTTAAAATAGTTAAGAAAGTAAAGTAGGGGTAATTAGCAGTAAGTAGAAAGAAGCAAACACATAGACGAACGCGCGCATAGGAAACACACGCACGACATCCAGCGACAACGAACGGAAGAAGGAATATGTAAGGAAACATATTCATAGTATAAGTAGAAGGAGTAGGATAGGATTATATAAACTGAAAAAAAAAAAAAAAAAAAAGGAGGGAAGAAATAGAATAAAACAGAGATGATGGCATCACCAAAGCAGCAGGAGAAGAGTGATATAGAGAAGTTCTTGGAGTGGTGGATAGAGAGAGAAGAAAGGAGAGAGCAAGAAAGAAAGGAGGAAGAAGAGAGAGCAGCAAAGAGGGATAAAGAGAGAGAAGAAAGGAGAGAGCAAGAAAGGAAGGAGAGAGAAGAGAGAGCAGCAAAGAGAGAGAAAGAGAGAGAAGAAAAGAGAGAGCAAGAACGAAAGGAGAGAGAAAAGGAGCGAAAGGAGAGAGAGCTAGAGCGAAAGGAGAGAGAAGAGAGAGAAGCAAGGAGAGAGAAAGAGAGAGAAGAAAGGAGAGAGCAAGAACGAAAAGAGAGAGAGGAAGAGTGGGAACAAAAGAAAATGAAATGGCAAAGAGAAAAAGAAGAAAGAGAGCAAGAACGGAGGAAGGAAGAAGTAAAGAAAGAACAAGAGGAAATAAGCAACGTCAGACAACCAGGACCAACCGTCTACAGGGAGAAACCGAGAGTGTGGGCCTACCATCAGATAGTGGGAATCCGAAGGATCGAGTTCTTCGGGAAGGAAAATGAAGATCCTGTTGACTTCATAAAAAAGATGGAAGAGCTTTTCGAAGAAATCGACCCCATGCTCGAGGAGGAGGCCAAGCTTCAAATGATTGTAAGGAATCTACAAAGAACAGCAAAAGCTTGGTGGCTGGCAGTGCAACGGCCAGAAGACCAGTACGAGGAATTTAAGAGCAAGTTTCTTAACATGTACTGGGGATTTGCTGCGCAAGAGAAGATACGGCGGCAGTTAGACACTGGGAAGTATAACGAGATGGGACCATACAAGAGGTCTGACTACTTCGTGGTGATGGTTAACAAGGCCAGGAACCTGGACCCACCAATACCTGAGCGGTACTTGGTGAGCAAAGTAATGGCACACTTCGAAAGGGAAATTAACAGTGCTTGCATAGGAGTTCATCGGGAGTCCGTGGTCAACGCCATTGAATTCTTGGACAACTTTCAAACCGAGACCAGGAACAAAGGAATAAGAAAGAGTATTAGTAGTATGAAGAAGAATAAAAGGATAGTAAAAGAAAAAGAAAGGCCAAAAGGAGTTACATCTGACAGGGAAGCGAGCAAAAACGTGCTGGAAGGAGAAGGCAAAAGGGAACAGAGTGGAAACAGGGCGATGGGTGGGGCAGAGCCCAAGGATGCTGTAGAACAGCTACCCAGTAACAGTAAAGGAGGAAGAAAGGAAGAGATTGAGAAAAATAGTAGGCAGCAGGAAGCTGCAAAACAGGGAGGCCCAAAGAGTTCCAGTGACCTAGCCAAGATCCAAGAAGGAAACGGAAATGCAAGCCAACTAGAAGAAACTCCGAATCAGGAAGCCCAAGAAGGAGAAGTCATGAGACATGCACAAGACCATCCAAACACAGCCATTACTAACTTGGAAGCTCAGGAAGGAGAAGAAGTAAGATCTGCACAAGACCATCCAGGAGAGCTCCAAGAGATTAGTAGAAGAGCAAAAATCGACAAGGTGGGATGGATTGGTACAAGCGAAGAAGAGGGGCTTGTACTGGCGCCAGCCGTACACCAGGCTGACGTCGTTACCCCTATCGAGAACCCGGAGTGGCCGAGTCTCGGGGGGGGGATTGGGACATGGATCCCAATCTGAAGGAAATGTTGGAGCAGAAGTGGCAAAGGAAAAACCAAATGCAAAAATAGTACAGAGAGGTAGTAAAAAGGAGAAAAAGGGAAAACTAGAAGGCCAGGAGGCAAAAGAAATAGAGCAAAAAGAAAGCAAGAAGGGAGCAGCAACTTTAAACAAAGGAAGAGGAGCCGATGGCAAAGCAAGCGGAAATGTGCCGGAAGGGAGGCGCAAAGAAGGTCACACACGTGGAACTAGGGCGGTAAAAAGGGCAGAGCCCGAGAAAGCCGAAAGTAGGCATCAAAAGTATAAAGGACAAGAGGAAGAAATAGGAGGAAAGGTACAGAGAGGACAAGGAGGCCCAGGATGTTCCTACGACCATGCGGAAATCCCGGAAGGAAACAAGGATGCGAGCGAGCCAGAGGAAAAGAAAAACAAACGTAATAGAAAGAAAAAAGGAGGAGAGAAGAGAACTCAGGACAAGGCAAAACGAACTAGACCCAGATGCAGGATGAGGAGGAGATTAAGTGTTGTAAATTGGAAGAGTCGAGTAAAGAGAAAGAAACACAAAAATTTTAAAAATAGCCAAACACTGAAACCACGTAGAGTATACAATGTAAGAAACCTTAAGTACAATACAGCAGCAGGATAAAAATAACTCAATTCCCACGGAGACTACAGGAAGGTACGATGTTAAGGATAAAAATTATACGTAGACTAATAATAAACATTGAAGCCAGATAGCTGACCTGACGTCAAAACAAAAAATGTATGTTGCCTTAGAGCAACAAGTATCGATCCAAAGTTGTGTTTACAGTAAGAGCATTGACCCAAGCAAAAAATATAAGGAAGCAGCTTTACTACGCAAGGTCACAGCTGTGTGGAGCGGCCGACTAATGCGTAGGCAAGATAACGCCAGCTGATAGAGACAGCGCCAGAGAGTGAGAGGGGAACACCTGAACATCGTTCCTCACTCAAGATAAGGAGCGTAAGTAAGTAACTGCTGATAAATTGTAAGAACTTGGTTAGATATTTTGTAGTTTATTTATAAGAAATGTAAAATGTTTATAAGTATGTAATGAAAAACTAAAATAAAGCCACTAATGAGGGTATAAATGTAGGGGAATTAAGAAATGGAAAATTTAAGAAAAATTTTAAATTTTTTTACTTTTAAAAAAATCAAGCAAAGAGAAAACAAGATCAGATTTATTGTACCAAGCCTGTGAGTGAACAGTGAGAGTTGTGAGTCTTATAAAAATGTATGTACTTAGGGTTGTACTTATAAATATTGTGAAAGTTTTTTAAGTGTTTCAGTGAGAAGGAGGAGAAGAGGACCAAGGACAAATAGATATATAAGTAAGGTAAATTAAGAGTTAGCTAGCACCCACAAATAAAATAGGAAAAAAGATAAATCTCGAAAAATAAAAATTTTTTTTTTTGTATAAGTAAATTTTTTTTTTGAAGGTACTTTGCAAAAAATTTTATTTTGTCTCAATTTTAAAGGGGGATATTGCGGCGGGCAATATTCTTCAGGAATACATGCCGCAAAAATATAATATGTAAAACATAAAGAGTCTAAAGTTTATGTAAGTAAAACAAACCAAGCCACCGTGGGAAGGGTTTGTAACTTAAAGTTAAGGCAGTTTGCAAGGGGAAGATGGTCAAAATTGGCCTAGAATTACCATCGACATTTCCAGAGATAAAGCAAGACGAGAAAAATCAAAAATAAAGAATAATAAATTTCCATCAGAAGCACCCTTAAGGAGTTATACGGCTTGATCGAAAAAATGGATTAAATCGATCGGTCTATCATTTTTGCGAGCCGTTACACCAAAGTACAAAAGATGTGCGCGAGTCGATCAGGCGACATCAAGCTAAGCTCCCGATTGGTTGACAACCCGTGGGAACGGTCTGCAAGTGGGGGTGTTTGCCCGGGGATTGAGCAGGCTTCGCGTCTGTTGGAGCCCCAGCTAAACCAGGACTCTCGAAGGGTAAGGTCGGTGTCGGGAGTAGCTCCGGTAAAATAATGAACAATAGTTTTATTACCGTAAATAGTTCGAAAACTATGAGTGGCTAGAGACAGTTCGCTTCGTTGAGATGTCGTGACGCAGTAGTTTCGTAATGGGACCCCTTTCGCATTTCAAGATCGCAGCGAAAGGGGTTTTCCCATCAATTTTCCATCAAATTATGTGCGAGCGTCGTTAAATGTGTGTGTTGTAGCCTTGCTAGAAAGACAAGGCGATGTGAACAGTGTAACCTAGCAAACAGTTTAAAAAAGTGTGAGTCTAAATTTCAAACAAAATTAAACAAAATTTAACTAAATTGATAAACGTTTTTAAAAGATTTTTCTTTTTATTTTCTGTATTAAGAGATGCCCAAGAACAGTGTTAAAAGAAGGGCTTAAAGCTAAAATTTTACTGGTAACCGTTGAAGTTTTAAAAGAGGTGCGAATAGCATCGAAGAAAGAAGATGGAAGGATTCAACCAAAGGGTGAAGCGAGCGGATCTACCCGAGGCCTAGAAAACACACAAAGGGATGGAGGATTTCAAAGATGGCGGCAATGCGAGGGACGCATCCAAGTATTCTTCAGTGGGAACAAAGCACCAGCCACGCCGGATTTTCCCCACCCCGTTGGAGGACAAAGGGAGAGACGGAGAAGAGAGGGAGAAGATAGGCAAGCCATGCTTTGTGTGAAATCAGGTCAGATCTAAACTGTTTTCCTTTTGCAAATTAAAATTTTAATTTGAAGAATTTTTTCTAAATTGGGAAAATGTTACAAAATTTAAATAAATTTTCAAATCATTAACAGTAAACTTTAAATTTTACAAGTAAATGATGGTGGCTTTGTTTTAAAGAGTGGGGGGTTTCAAGATGGCGTTGCCATAAATGCAGAATTTATGTTGTATTTTATGTATGTAAGGGAAATAGAAATTTTAGATTAGAACTTATGTAAAGGGAAAGGGTTTTAAATAAGCAAATCGAATAAAAGGATTTAAATTAATTAAAGAGTTTAAAATTTTATGAAAGAGTAAAGAAATTAAATAAAAGATGTGTTGAAATGAAGTTAAATATAATTCGCTAAAAGTAAATATCCAAGATGGCGGACAAAAAGCCATTGTTTTACAACAGCTGATTGGAAGGCTATGCTTTTGTTTCAGGTGCTCCTATAACAGGAGTGTTTTTTCATATAATTAAATTAAACTAAATTGGTAATTTATTTAGAAGAAGTCATTACGACACTTTTCCATAATAAACAAATTGACATAAATTGTTTTCATTTAAAATAAACAAGGGTGATAACAAATTGAAGCTTTTTAATGTAAACTTTTGATTTGATTTAGAAAAGGGTGAAATTATATATGTGTATGAAATAAATTAAATCAAACCAAGGTTTGAGTAAGAATAAAGGGACATGATTTTAATATGGGTAGATTTTAAATTTTTGAAAGGTAAAATAAAAGGGTTAAATTAAACAAGAGATTTTAAATTTGTAAGTGGGTCTAGCTAACCAATTTTAATATGTTAATACAAGTTTTCTTTTTTGTGATTATAAGTATATATATATTGTTTATTTCATGATTTATGTGTATTTAAATTAATATCTTGGTGGTAGAATAACTTAGAAAGAAAATTGAAATTTTTGCAAATTGGTTTAAAAATATAAGTTCTAAAATAAAGGCAAATGGGCTTGTAGCCATTTAGCAAAGGTATACAAAATTTATTAAATATCAATTTCCTTCAGAAATTGCATTGATGAATTTTAAATAAATTTTAATTAAATTTCAGTATGTAAAATTTTCATGAAGAAAGGGTTAATTCAAATGAGAACAAAAGGGTTACATATTTTACATTAAAAGGGTTTAACTATGATTAAATAAGTTGTAAACAAAACTCAGTATTTAAAATTTTAATGAAGAAAGGGTTAACCAAATGACAATCAAAGGGTTAAATATTTTCTAATCAAAGGGTTAAATGAATTTAAATAAATTAGTAGATTTTGTAAATGAGTGAAGATATGTTTGAAAAAGGTTTAAATAAGTTTCAGTAAACTTTTTGAATTAAAATATGTATTTAAATATTATAACTTCAATATGGGAAGGTGTTTGAATTTATTCAGCAGATGTTTTAAAAGTTTTTATAAATTATTATTTGATGTTCAGTAAATATTTTGATAATCTTGTAGGAGATATGGCTATAGGTTTTATATGTAATTTCTGTTTTAGTATGTATTTCATAATTGGTTTTTATATAATTTGATATGTTTTATGAAATTGTTTTTAGGTTGTTGGTAAAATTGTTTGAAATTTTACCTGATAAAGTAAATAGAATTTGAATTTTAAAATTGCTCATTTTAAATTGAGAAAGATATAGAAAAAATTTTATCATTTAAATGGCTATGTAAAATATGGCCATAAAATAAAGTAGTGTGTTTAGAGAGTTTAAATAAATAGAACAAAATGTGAAAAGTAGGGATCTTTCGGAGTGTGTTGAAAAGTAAGGCTTTGCTTGAATCAACGAATATTTGTAATTTTGTAACAATTAAAATTTTCAGTAAAAAGTTAAGTAAGCAAAACCATATATTGACGTTTAAAATCGTAAGGTTGAGAACCTGGGAAAATAAAATGAAATTAGGACATGTTGTAAAGGTTTATATTTTCGACAAGTAAGATTGACCGTCAAGTAGAGCAAAGTTTTACGCTTTGGCATACTCTGATTGAAAGGAAATTAAAATCGTAAATTCTAATTTAAATTTTAAATGTCAACTAAAATAAGCAGTATGGTTTTTTAACTGTGTTAAGAACCAACACAAAGGATATAAATTTTTAAGTCAAATAAATTGCAGACTGTGCATTGTAATAGTAAATTTTAAATTTTTTAAAATTAAAAAATAAAGATTTTTTTTACTAACTTGCAAACAAACTGAGTATTATTTTAAACAAGTTTCTTACACTCTCCTACAGTTGATATGGTCATTTCGCCGTTTAGATGTCTTTCAAAAGAACCCATCCCCCGGGACGACTTACCCGCTAAGGGTAGAATCCGCAGCAAGTTAGGTTTTTTCTTTTTTAAGTCCAGTGACTTGTTCTCTGGCAGATTTTGGCGAGCATTGCACAGCGTTCGTGGTTTCGGCTGCGAGCGGCTCGTTTCAAAATTCTTGCTCTGCAACGGGCGTCGGTTTGGTGGGCGGGCTTGCGCGCGCGTGCTGGTCAACGACGGAAGGGTTGACGGCATGCGTGCGTAGGTTGGCTCGGTCCGTTGCAACACACACACATATATATATATATATATATATATATATATATATATATATATATAACAGTAGCTTATTCATAATGAGAACTTTTCATTTTATAAAAAATCAGTTACTTTAAAATCATTTTTTATTACAAAATACATTAACAATTTACTTATAGTATAGTAATAGCATTCTATGACTTACAAGTTACACTCTATAAATTAGTTACTATTATAAGTAGAGCAAACGTTTTAAATCAAATATTATCAGGGTAGATTTTAAAAATTATAAAATATTAGTAGAAACTTATTTTGTAACTTTTTATGTTTAATTGAGATAAATCTAATCCAAGTAAAAAGCTAGAAAAAGGACTCTGGTTTTACTTAACGTTTTGTAGATGAATTAAAATAGATTTATTCCACAAGGTGAAAGGACGGCTGCGTCAAGGCGCTAACATGACATCACGTGGCTGTTGGCATTACGTCGCGGGAGATAACTCGATGACAAGTGCACTGAGATACGTTACACCACGACATTAACAGTTCCTATGGGTTACCGCGCGTGTGATGATATAAAACCTCTGGCGCCTTTAAACTTTAGCTGGAAAATACGTTTCTAATTTTATGTGTACAAACTACCCTACATCTTTCTATCCATTGACTATAAAGTAAAATTTAATACTACATCCATCAAACATTAAAAATGGTTAATTCTTGATAAAAGCATTTGAAGTATGCTATCAAACCATGTCAAATCATGTTTGACATAATATATTACGTGAAATCCTAGAATGAATAAATATTTTTCTCTAGACTAATATAATGGCGTCACAGTTCATAAGTGTGCATAACCAGTCATTTTAAGCTCAGAAAATTGCAGACATGTTTTTTATACGGTACAAAAATATTAATAAAAAATCTAACTATATTTCGCTTTATCTATTACGAAACACTTTACAATTCGTTGAAAATTCTGAGCTTCTACTTTAATAACAATTTTCGTTCCTTTAACATCTTTTCATCGCATACCTCATATTTTTAATGGAATTTGTTTCTTGAGTAGGAATTTCCCCTTGCATAATACAGTAGACTCAAAGGCAACTGCTTAGACACAAGGTTTTATACTCGCGTTGTTTTAAAATGTATAACTTAAATACTATGTATAGTAACGCAATAACTTCATTTAAAACCCGAACAACTTTCTGTTTATTTTTTTATATAATATCTTACGTACCTAACATCTTACTTTTTTTACTTTCAAAGGATTTAAAAATGCAGCAGAATAAAAGGACCAAACTATCCCATCACAAGTTGGAACTCGTTTGCTGATCTGAAAGAACTGAAAGAAAAACACTGTTCCCTCAGGATTACCAATTAGTGCTCAGGGGTAAGCGTTTTCGATCATACCTAGCGTGGCCAGTTCCTTAGGTGCCAACAGCGTTAAACAAGCCACCCGGATGATTTCGTGTGTTCTATACAGACCTCCACACAATAAAAGACATATTTTTCCCCATCCGGGTCTGAGCCTCCAAAGTCCGCTTAGAAAACCGGGTCTATCCTGGCAGCCAAACTCTCACGAGCTGCCTCCTTCTCACATGCGCATGTGGTTAGTACCCCTAAAACCCGCTTAGCCCTCGTGGCAGCCAACCTCTCGCGAGCTGCCTCCGCCTCACATGCGCATGTGGTTAGTACCCCTAAAGCCCGCTTAGTCCTCGTGGCAGCCAACCTCTCGCGAGCTGCCTCCGCCTCACATGCGCATGTGGTTAGTACCCCTAAAGCCCGCTTAGCCCTCGTGGCAGCCAACCTCTCGCGAGCTGCCTCCGCCTCACATGCGCATGTGGTTAGTACCCCTAAAACCCGCTTAGCCCTCGTGGCAGCCAACCTCTCGCGAGCTGCCTCCGCCTCACATGCGCATGTGGTTAGTACCCCTAAATCCCGCTTAGCCCTCGTGGTACCCAACCTCTCGCGAGCTGCCTCCGTCTTACATGCGCATGCGATTAGTACCCGCGTGACTACTAATACCGACAAGTTGACATAGAAAGTCCGTAACGATACTCCCTGTGAATCACTCGTCTGAATGCAAGACCTCCTTACGCAGAATCCTGATAATGTTCCTTATATTTTACTAGGACGAATGCCAGTGAGCGTGATTAGGGAAAAATACATTCATTTCAGAAATTTAGTCATAAAGAGAAAAATTAATGTTTGATATTTGTTTTTAATTTATAAAAGTAAATATTAATTCAAAGGATAAAATAAAAAGCGTGTCAACAGTAAATATACCTGGGGAATTCATGAGTTCTTTTATCTCGCAGTGGTGGGAATATATGAGATATTATCTTATGGTAAGCTTATATATTTTTCCGCCTCGGAGAAGCGTACAGCTCCTATCATACACCGTTTTAATTAATTAATCTAGTTTTGTCCCGTTTCATGTACTTCTGATTGTTGCCTCTGTCTACTTTTGACCAGTTGTTTTTCTCAACGTTTTCCCTTTGGGATTTCTGTACTTGATTTTTCCTTTTCAAACTTCTACTCGTAATAGTTCTAGGACCTCCTTAATATCGTTTATATAGATACGACTTCGGTTTTCTCTTACTTTATTTTGTAGTCTAAGCTTCCGGTAAGTCTTGTGAAGGTCTCCAAAAGAATAAATGATTCTTTCTGTAATTGCTTTAACCAAAGTAGTGACCGTATTTTACCCGTGAACAATTATATAATACGGGATTGGTAATGATTATATATAATAATATTAATTAATATATAATTTAAACTTAGTCGGGCATTTTGACAACGTATGATTTTTAGGCCCTCGAAAGGTTTTAGTTGGGTTTCAAACAAAATATGTATTATTTTATGGTAAGTATATATATATATATATATACACACACACATATACATATGCATATGCATATGCATATGTATATGCACATGCACATGCACATACACATTCACATACACATACACATACACATACACATACACATACACATACACATACACATATACATATATTATAGATTTCCAGCCTCCGGAACCGAACAGCTTGAATCATACATGGTTCGATATAATTATTCTCCCTTGCCTTCCTTAAACAGTTTTATGAAATATTGTTAAACTTTTTTTGTAACATTTACTTAGTACAAACTAATAAAAAACAAGAATACATTGAAAAATTAATACCGTTGAAGGTTAATCACAGTGTCAACATTTCCAAGAGCCTCTAAGAAATACAAATTTTGTTGTTAGATTTAGAGTTAGTAACAGATGAATATTAAATATCCTTGAAATTGCTGATTCTATATTAAGCTTTGAACAGTTTCGTGGTTAACCCTTGTAGGACCAAGGGTCAGGCGGTTACTTCAAGGACCAAGGGCCCACAAAACAAAAACGTTCATTTTAATAAATATATATATATATATATATATATATATATATATATATATATATATATATATATATATTGAACTTATAAAAAACATCACTTTACATTATTTACTTTATATTTATATTATTGACTAAACTATTACATGAATATTTGATGAAATATAATAAAATATTTTGATTAAAAAATGAAAACATTAAAATGTTATTTAGTCAATAAAAATGTTCCTTAAACCAAATATTTAATCAGAATCGGCTCCACCCGCTTGGAAATTCTCACAGGTGACAGTGTTCTTGCTATGATTTCCACATATATGTTTATTGCAATGATTACAAACAGACTTTGACTTCCCTAACTTATCATATTTTACTTTCTTTGACCTCGCTGCACCAACACAAATGAAGCATCTTCCACGACCAACTTCAGCTTGTGGGACTGGTTGAGGTCGAACGTTATAAGTTAGTTTTCGTTCAAGAAGTTGTTCTATAGCACACACGGTGTTTTATAGTTAGACCTTCGATGTTTTGTGCTCGTACATTTACTTGCGGTTTGATAAGCTCAAGCGCTTAACTGAAGCCGCTGATTCTTTTCTCTCGGTTTCCAGTTTGGAAAGTTTCCAATACATCAAATATTCTGTCTATTTCACTGTTATGAACATATAAGTTACTCATATTTCGGTGTATTGCTGTTGCCATTAACAGCGTCACTTCAAACGTACAGTCACCAGTCCACTGTTCCCTGTTTGTAGACGATTTTTGTATATATATGGCTGCTAGAAGTATGGCAACAGCGGAAAGATCCTTACAATTAGTAATTAATAAATTGCAAGAGTGGACCAAATCTACGGGCTTCAAGTTTTCGGCTTCGAAGACCCAGTGTATAGCATTTAGTCGTCGCAGGCAATATCAGGAACCTATTCTTTATCTTGATGGTACGCGGCTTCAAACCGCGGATAATGTGAGATTTTTGGGTCTTTTATTGGATAAAAGACTTTCATGGAGTCCTCATGTTCGTGATTTGAAGGTGAGATGCAGCAAGATATTGGATATGTTGAGAGTTCTAAGTGGTACAAATTGGGGAGCAGACAGAACCTGTATGCTCCGTTTCTATCGCGCCGTTGTAAGATCGCGCATAGATTACGGCTGTATAGCCTATTCATCTGCTCGACCTACGGTTCTGAAACTCCTGGATTCAATACATCACGCTGGTCTTAGACTTTCTACTGGTGCTTTTAGATCAAGCCCAATCTCCAGCCTTCTAGTTGAAGCTGGAGAACCATCTCTCTCTATGCGACGTCAAATGCTACAAATTTCTTACTACACTGGTCTTCGAAGTAAACCTAAACATCCGGCATTCAAAGCAGTTTTTGATAACCACCTCGAGGATCGTTACAATGTGCGTCAACGTTCAACTGCTCCCTTCGGAATAAGAACGTTGCGCATTTTTAATAATCTAAATTTAGAACATCCACCTATATTCGAACGAACATCATGCTACATCCCTCCATGGACAATACAAAAGCCAAAATGTGACTTCTCATTGTCCATGTACCTAAAACACAATACTCCTGACGTTATTTATCGTCAGGAGTTTTTGCAGATTCAACAAACTCACCAACACACTGTGACTATATTCACAGACGGTTCAAAACTGGACAATGGGATAGGTTGTGCATTTTATATGGAAGGACAAACTTTCACTTACGGATTGCCCTCAGCCTGTAGTGCTTTTACTGCAGAACTTTATGCAATTTTCCAAGCTTTAAGATCAATTCCGTCTGCAAAATCTAAATATCTTGTGTGTTGTGATTCCAAAAGTGCTCTCCAGGCTAT
>JBAIZL010000008.1:14618287-14676265 GCA_036971475.1 Prosapia bicincta
CTTTCTTGTGAAACAGATGACCTCTGAATTATCTGTGTTGATCTAACACCTCCATTTCCGAAGCCACGGTGATAGGATGTCCAGCTGACCTTCGTAGTATTCGCTCCATGAAACATCCGCGTAGAGGGATTAGGGTACATGAGGAAATCGAGGGATATTGCTTACATAGGCGAGGTAGAAGAGACACCCTAAGACGGAACCCTGCGGGACACCTGCAAAGAGGCATTTTTCAACGGATATAGTGAATATTCGGCTCGGCAAGTAGGATCTGAGAAGAAAGACAGTGTGTTTAGGAAGGTGGCTATTTAAGGAAAGCCTAGGTGCCCGATACGGTTGGAGGTTTTACTGACATTGATGAGCACTGCAGTGGTCCACCACTGAGTTTATGACCCTCAGCATCTGCTGGTGGTGGAGTGCGCCCTCCTGACACCGAATTGCTTCTGTCGAATATGACCTTCCAGAGCAGGACAGATGCGTAAATATGCTCAAACAGTTTGGTGATGGAGGGCAGAAGTGAAAGGGGCGGTATAAGAATTGGGCTGTTTCGTAGTATGATTTGGCTGTTTTCCAAGAGGGAAAAGTGGCAAAGACCGATGGTGAAGTAAAACAAGAGTTGAAGGTAGTAGATGAGGATTGGAGTGGAGGTTCTTGTGTATTCCTCACTTCCATATGACAATATTTGTAGAATAAAAACGCTATCGAGGTGTCGGACTAGGGAATGAGAAGGTAGAGAGATGTGTCGTGTGCAATAAAGCAGTGCCTCCACAGGTTCACAGAATAATCGTCTAGACCTTTGTTCTTGATCTGATATTAATCTCGCTTCCTGCTCATTGTGATTAGCATGTACGCTATATTGTAAACATTTTTATAGTGTAAAGTGGAGCCTATATATAGTGTAAAAAACCATTAAAAAAGCCACATTTTACGACATTTTAATACAAAACTGACTATTAAATATTAAAATTAATTACAAACCGTAATTATACTTTTTTAGAAATTGGACGTTACTGATGAAAAAAGTAATATTTTTGTTTTGGTTAATACGCTGCTTGTCAATATATAAAAATGGACTATATTTTGTAAAGAGGAGATCGAATAAAGAAAATGAACTATCTTTCTTCTACAGTGAACAAACCTTACAATGCTATTAGAGTAAATACAAGGAGCTGTTTTCCTATAGACGGAAACTGCTTCCATTGCGACTCCCGAGGCCGTCGCACTCATCGCTGATGCAGAAATTAGTAAGTGAGAATATTATCCCTAGGTCATTCAAGGAGTGATGAAGGACCTTAATTAAAAGCTTTATATTTTAAAGAAATGAGTAAAGCATTATTGTAAACACCTCCTGTATATTTTTATTTAAATAACTTACATTTTCATAATTTAACATCAATAAAATGTACTATATTTAAGCCTTCATTGAATTTTTAAACCATTCTCTTGGAATAAGTTTTAGTTCGACAAGGAGAACCATGAATCAGTAAAATATCAACGAGAAGTACTAAACCAAACCGCTTGATATCGTTTCAAATGTAATGGTTATGGAAAGCTTCTCATTATACCGGAGCAACAGCACTATCGGATCACATTATTGTCGTTTAATCTACACTGAATGAAATTCCGGTGCAAATACACGCAGCGTCACCGGTCGGTTGGATCCATAGAGCCTCCGGGCGATAATGTTGTTGCGTGCAATATTATCCTGCCACATCTCGCGTCAGTCGATCAAATAACTTTGTAACTAAACCGTCGCTTGTCATTGATTTCATATCAAGTCTGTGCGCCTATGTAACCGCTTAATCTATCAGTGCGCCATCGAATTATACCGGCTGAGTATAATCTGTGAGTGACAAGTTCCTAAAAGTACACACACACGCACGCACACACACACACACACACACACACACACACACACTTAATCTCTCTTTCTCTCTTTCACTCTGACACATACATCTCTCTCTCTCTCTCTCTCTCTCTCTCTCTCTGACACATACACATACAAACACAAACACCTACACACACACACACACACACACACACACACAAACACACACACACACACACACAAATTTACTTTCTCTCTCTGACGTATTCACACACTCACACACACACACACACACACACACACACACACACACACACACACAAACATACATACACAAACACCTACACCCACGCCCGCGCGCGCGCGCGCACACACACAAACACAGACACAAATTTTCTGTCTGTCTCTGACACATGCACACACTCTCACAAACACCTATACACAAACGCGCGCGCGCGCGCACACACACAGACACAAATTTTCTCTCTATCTCTGACACATGCACACACTCACACAAACGCCTGCACACACACACTGTCGTCATTAGTATATTATTTACAATTTTACAAAAATGCCATTAGTAAATCTTAAGTGTTTTATTTTAATGCTAGCATCTTTTGTTAGTACAAAACCAAAAGTCGCGATAAGGCTTGGTATAGAAGCGGATTTAGGGAACACCTTTTCGTAACACTCTTTCCATTCTTGTTCTTATTTTAGTCAATTTTTGCTTTTACGACAATCAATGCAGCGGTTAGTCGTATTTCCCTTAAGAAAACATTCTCCTGCGATCACATTTACATATTGCATCGTCGATTGTCATTTAAGTTGAGACGACTTTTTAAATCAACAAAATACCATCTTTATATTACTGTAACGAACGTCAGAATTCTCACTTCAGCGGAAAACCTGACGTTCTGCCAGACATAGATCTGCTTTACTTTCATGCTTCGCAAACATAAAGAAATTATGTCATTTAAGTTGAGACGACTTTTTAAATCAACAAAATACCATCTCCTATATTACTGTAACGAACGTCAGAATTCTCACTTCAGCGGAAAACCTGACGTTCTGCCAGACATAGATCTGCTTTACTTTCATGCTTCGCAAACATAAAGAAAGTATGTCATTTAAGTTGAGACGACTTTTTAAATCAACAATATACCATCTCTTATATTACTGTAACGAACGTCAGAATTCTCACTTCAGCGGAAAACCTGACGTTCTGCCAGACATAGATCTGCTTTACTTTCATGCTTCGCAAACATAAAGAAAGTATGTCATTTAAGTTGAGACGACTTTTTAAATCAACACAATACCATCTTTATATTACTGTAACGAACGTCAGAATTCTCACTTCAGCGGAAAACCTGACGTTCTGCCAGACATAGATCTGCTTTACTTTCATGCTTCGCAAACATAAAGAAAGTATGTCATTTAAGTTGAGACGACTTTTTAAATCAACAAAATACCATCTCCTATAATACTGTAACGAACGTCAGAATTCTCACTTCAGCGGAAAACCTGACGTTCTGCCAGACATAGATCTGCTTTACTTTCATGCTTCGCAAACATAAAGAAATTATGTCATTTAAGTTGAGACGACTTTTTAAATCAACAAAATACCATCTCCTATATTACTGCAACGAACGTCAGAATTCTCACTTCAGCGGAAATCCTGACGTTCTGCCAGACATAGATCTGCTTTACTTTCATGCTTCGCGAACATAAAGAAATTATGTCATTTAAGTTGAGACGACTTTTTAAATCAACAAAATACCATCTCCTATATTACTGTAACGAACGTCAGAATTCTCACTTCAGCGGAAAACCTGACGTTCTGCCAGACATAGATCTGCTTTACTTTCATGCTTCGCAAACATAAAGAAAGTATGTCATTTAAGTTGAGACGACTTTTTAAATCAACACAATACCATCTTTATATTACTGTAACGAACGTCAGAATTCTCACTTCAGCGGTAAACCTGACGTTCTGCCAGACATAGATCTGCTTTACTTTCATGCTTCGCAAACATAAAGAAAGTATGTCATTTAAGTTGAGACGACTTTTTAAATCAACACAATACCATCTTTATATTACTGTAACGAACGTCAGAATTCTCACTTCAGCGGAAAACCTGACGTTCTGCCAGACATAGATCTGCTTTACTTTCATGCTTCGCAAACATAAAGAAATTATGTCATTTAAGTTGAGACGACTTTTTAAATCAACAAAATACCATCTCCTATATTACTGTAACGAACGTCAGAATTCTCACTTCAGCGGAAAACCTGACGTTCTGCCAGACATAGATCTGCTTTACTTTCATGCTTCGCAAACATAAAGAAAGTATGTCATTTAAGTTGAGACGACTTTTTAAATCAACAATATACCATCTCTTATATTACTGTAACGAACGTCAGAATTCTCACTTCAGCGGAAAACCTGACGTTCTGCCAGACATAGATCTGCTTTACTTTCATGCTTCGCAAACATAAAGAAAGTATGTCATTTAAGTTGAGACGACTTTTTAAATCAACACAATACCATCTTTATATTACTGTAACGAACGTCAGAATTCTCACTTCAGCGGAAAACCTGACGTTCTGCCAGACATAGATCTGCTTTACTTTCATGCTTCGCAAACATAAAGAAATTATGTCATTTAAGTTGAGACGACTTTTTAAATCAACAAAATGCCATCTCCTATATTACTGTAACGAACGTCAGAATTCTCACTTCAGCGGAAAACCTGACGTTCTGCCAGACATAGATCTGCTTTACTTTCATGCTTCGCAAACATAAAGTAAGTATGTCATTTAAGTTGAGACGACTTTTTAAATCAACAAAATACCATCTCCTATAATACTGTAACGAACGTCAGAATTCTCACTTCAGCGGAAAACCTGACGTTCTGCCAGACATAGATCTGCTTTACTTTCATGCTTCGCAAACATAAAGAAATTATGTCATTTAAGTTGAGACGACTTTTTAAATCAACAAAATACCATCTCCTATATTACTGCAACGAACGTCAGAATTCTCACTTCAGCGGAAATCCTGACGTTCTGCCAGACATAGATCTGCTTTACTTTCATGCTTCGCGAACATAAAGAAATTATGTCATTTAAGTTGAGACGACTTTTTAAATCAACAAAATACCATCTCCTATATTACTGTAACGAACGTCAGAATTCTCACTTCAGCGGAAAACCTGACGTTCTGCCAGACATAGATCTGCTTTACTTTCATGCTTCGCAAACATAAAGAAAGTATGTCATTTAAGTTGAGACGACTTTTTAAATCAACACAATACCATCTTTATATTACTGTAACGAACGTCAGAATTCTCACTTCAGCGGTAAACCTGACGTTCTGCCAGACATAGATCTGCTTTACTTTCATGCTTCGCAAACATAAAGAAAGTATGTCATTTAAGTTGAGACGACTTTTTAAATCAACACAATACCATCTTTATATTACTGTAACGAACGTCAGAATTCTCACTTCAGCGGAAAACCTGACGTTCTGCCAGACATAGATCTGCTTTACTTTCATGCTTCACAAACATAAAGAAATTATGTCATTTATCAATAAATATATAGCAAATCCAAACCTGTTTACAATATAAATGTTATACTTCTATTTAAATTTTAGGTGTAACGTGCTTGTATCTAGTGACTGCATATAAGTAATGTTATGTTTACTTAATGGGAACTGAATTAAAGCATACAAGAGTGGAATTGACAGCTTTTATAATGTAAATAACCATATTTATTTCTCACAGAATATTCAGAGTTGTACGTATTCTTACTATATCCTTTTGCCCTATATATTTCTTGACAAATAATCTTGACAAGTTAAATTTACTGAAAATAAAAATTAAAATAATTGAAGAACAATTTAAGTCACAAAGACAAAATGTATTATAGTATTAGTAGTAAAATTAATTTATATTACTTCACGCATCTTGCAGACGTTTAGTGTACTTCAAGGTTTTGCCGACAGTGTTCTATCTCGACATGTCAAGTGCATATCTAATAATAAAATTATGCTATATAACGGGGGCAGTAACAATTGATTTTTATATTCGTTGAGTCGGTGAGAGGGCCCACTAAAATGAACAGTTATTGGCTCCAATTATTCCTAATGTTTTCAATTCGTTCACATATCACGTGGAAATGCACGAACGAGCTCTCGTCAGGCTGCAAACGTAAGAAGCAATTAATCTTAACTTGAAGATATTTCTGTAACACTACTCCCTTATTGCTTTCTATTCATTTCCAACCTACATTCTTCCAGCCACAACCTAACTCTTTAATTTCCCATTAGCTTTCATTGTTGCGTTACCAATTTTTATTTTACTATATTCAACAAGATCTTAACAAATGATCTGCCAATACTTTCTCCAGTTTAACAACACTGAAATTCTATTCGATTTCAGCCAAAATATATTTCAATAGTTTTTCTACAACACTAAGAAAATTATTTTTATTTAAGGCATAAGGAAGGTAATACTGTATTATACTATTAATTGTTCATTTATCCTAATTATTACGGTATTTATCCCAAGAATGCTAATTGGTAGGTACTTATGTGTAGCAGAAATAATAGCAGCAGAATTCGTAAAAACCAAAAGCAAGGAGTTAAAAACGTATTTGTAAAACTGGTTTTTTGTAATTAAGAAAAAAGAAAGACAAACGCCAGATAAAAAAATATTTTAAAATAAGTAACAAATAGGAATAATGAGAAGTATAATATTATCTAAATAATAATTATACTACGATATGCTATAAATAAAAATAAACTTTTGTTTATGAAATGTACTGATGAACAACATATTTAATAGAGAAAATATATCCGGATTATCCGGATTATCCGGAAATCTAGTTGAATGAACACCGGATAAAAAATGTTATACTGGACAGGTAAGAAATAGTAACTAGAATTTACACTGACGGAGATGAAAGTATCGATCATAAAGTTGTTGCGTTACTGATAAAAATTAAATTAATCTCGGAGACTACATAAAATGTAACATTTTAAAAAGGATTTACATACTTTTTTAAAATTAAATAACAACATCCACATGTATAACATTTTAAATAATTTTGAGATTTTATAAGTTAGTAAAATAAAAAAATATTTGAATCATAAAAAGAGATATTGTATATTCAATTGATATTGTGTCTGTTGAAGAAATTTTTTTTTTGTAACTGTAGTAATTTATGGAGAGAATATAATAAATTACTTCAAAGGATATATTTTACTAATAATTAAATATTTTCTACTGACACAAAAATAAGTTTATATCAAACTGTCGCATTGTCAATAATGCGATTCAGTAATATTTAGATAACTTTGAGAGTTCAGCGGTGAATGCATAAAAGGCAATGTACTGCAGGAAATCCAGACGCCTACTAATCCGTGCTCGCTAATGGCTGTGCGAGTAGTTACGGTGATTTGGCTAATGCAACCTCAACAACACTTGAACCTCAACATGCAAACGTACTCTATTTGTCGGGAAACATTGCAATGGTATCTCATACAATAAGTAGATAGCAGTGTAGGCAGTTGATATGGAGGAGTGATTTTTTGTTTTATTTTCTAATCCGAGTCAGTGTGCCCAGAACCCGCCCTGCCTTTAGCGAACTGCCTCCGAGGCACATGCGCATGCAGTTAGTATCCACCGCATGATGAAATGCCGTAGTACCCCATCGCAACACAGTGGCTCACTCTGTACTTACTGTACATATCTAAGCGCAGTGACGGGATCATGGACTGTGTTTCTAGCCCTCATTAAGGTCACTATATTGTAATAACAGTCGGAACTCTCGTTTCACTTAACACTCAATTCTAATGTTTAGTAAACGCTCTGTGTAACCCCTGAACGATGATAAATAAGTAGAAATTTTAATAATGCTTCGTATTAATAAAGTTTCACGTTTTTGTGACATTAATTAGGAATAATCCATTAAAAATTATAAAGTGACCAGAACACCAATTTTCAGAATAGAGAAATATTGTCCGTTCAGCACATTGTAAAATCATATTTGTAGGAAATAGATGCCTTCTGTCGTCGAGTGTGCACGCTACTAAATTTTATTAATTATACAAAATAAAGAACGAATGTAACGTAATGGCCTCCATTAATCTGACTTGTGAAGGAGCCTCTAATTAATACCCCCTTTAATTTGGAAGTTAATGCCAAGTATAAATCAGGACTTTCCCCCATCGATTTACCATCTCTTGAACCTAAATGTTCTTGTTGCCCGTAGTTCCAAATTAATAGAACCATATTCTATACCACCTTTGTGGATTTTCGTTATCAATAGTGTTTAACCAAAAACAGATGTGACTAACATGAACAACACAACAATATTTGGAAATTGGTTTACATTTTTTCATTTTAGTTTTGATGCTTTTATTATTATTTCTTGAAAGAAAATGTGTACTTTATTAGACTTTTCCAAGAAAAACTCTACATGTTGTGAGAAACTATAATAGGGCCTTATGTACAAAAACCTGGGCTGCTGATTTTGCTTTTATGTTATCAGTATTGAAAGTATACTGACGATGAAGAAGACTAAATTGGTGATGAAAAATGTTTAAAGACAAAGGAAAAAGCAGTAGAAGAAAAACTAGAAGAAATTAGAAAGTAGAAGTGAGAAGAGAAAGAAACTAATAATAATTGAAATTTATGTAGCATAATTAATAAGACAAGAATGCAAATATAGCAATACGAATTGTAGATGTCGAATTATATTTAGGAAGAATTTTTAAAAAAAACAATTACAAGAAACAAAGTTTGTAGGAATTCGATAAAAATGTTTTAATACTGTTTCTCAAAGGATCTGTAAAAATCATGTGTTGGAAGTATTAGGATAATTTTGTGTGTTGTACATCTTGAAGTTTATTATAGAAATTACACTTGTTTTCATTAACTTTGCAAAAACCCACTACTTACTGATTTATTCAGCAGACGCGTATCGCGCTAGGTCAGCGCATTATTCAATGCTGTGAGTCACTGACAAGACTATTGCTCAGGTGTGTTGTGTAGGTTAGAGTCTGTGGTGTGTTCTAATTGGAACAATAGCACACCACAGAACAGAAATACACCACAGACTCACACCAACACAACACACCTGAGCAATAGTCTTGTCAGTAATTCATAGCATTGAGTAATGCGTTGACCTAACGCGAAACACGTCTGCTGAATAAATCAGTAAGTAGTGGGTTTTTTGCCAAGATAGTGTTAACAAATGTAGTATAAAGATGTGCAAAAAGCAAAGCAAGAGTTAAAGATATCGTTCCACTTAACATTCAAGTGAATTGTAAAACAATACATATTCTCTTATATGTATATATATATACATATATATACATATTCTCTTATATGTTTATATATATATATATATATATATATATATTTATATATACATATTCTCTTATATGTTTATATATATATATATATAATTAATAAATTAAAAATATTTCTAAAACAAGAATACTTTTAATGAATATATTTATTTACTGTTTTTGAAATATTTTTAATTTATTAACTATATTACAAGAAAATATATCACCATATTTAATATAAATATATATATATATATATATATATATATATATAATTATATCAAATATATATAATCGCTTTGATGATTATGAGTGTTTAATAAAGCTATAGTGTTTTGGTATGAGTGAATAGGAATAGCTAAGGTAAAATAATAACATGTTCAAAAAAAGTGTACGTAGCTCCGTAGGGTAAATGTAATTTGAAAACATATGGGCATTTACGATATGTTAACAAAGTGTTACAAGTACTTATTTTTCTATTGCACTCTTTAATTTTAAACGTTGTTGCTTCTCTCCTGTATAACTTAGTTATTCTTTAATTCAAATTACTCAGATAGATATTTTGATTATTTGAGAAACCATGTACATGTTTAGAGCGCCTTCAATACTAGAGGTTATGCAAAAAACCTATTAGTTTAACGTTACACTCTTATTTCAAATACTAAACATTCTCGTAGAATCTGACTCTATTAGCACAGCAACCAACGAAGGAACTGAGCATTGCAATATTTGGAAGAATAAACATAAGCATTATAAATGAAGTTGCTTGATGTAATTATCTTGAATTCACTGATTAAACTAATTTAAAAAAATATTTAACTAAGTGAATAAGTAATTTCTTACTAGCTGACGCGTTTCAAAACATTCTTTCTGCAGTAGAGGGTTAGTGTCGTAAAAGGAACGAATCTTTTGAAACGCGTCAGCAAGTAAGAAATTACTTATTCACTTAGTTTAGTATTTTTATAATTAGTAAAATTAGCATTATAAATAGATAGGTTGGACTAATGGATGGAGTGCATTAATGGGTAGAGGATACTAATGGGTATCGTGGACTAATATGTAGAGGAAACTAATGGTTAGAATTTCCCAAAACGGAAATACTCAGCAATCGAAAATCTTGAGGCCGCGGACATACAGAAAGCAACTGGTGACGGCAACGCAACACAAACTTGAGTTGCTTTTTCACACCATATGGGGTTAAATGCACATATTCATAGTAAAGTGATAGCAACGCGACTAGCGAGTGACCCAGAAACTAGAGTTGCTCCAGTCACGGCGTGCTGTAAACTCGTTGCTCAGTTTCTCAGTTGCTAGCAGTATTTGTTGCTTTGTGTATTTCTCAAGAGAAATGTATCACACATTTCTATTTATTGATAATAATTTTTATTTGTACATTTTGTGTTTCTGTGACTTTGAATAGTGTTTTATTATAGTGGTATATCATGTCAGAAAAACAAAATATTGCTGGTTCTGGTCATGATTGTGTATTCAACAACTTCGAGACGATAAGAATGATTACTAACAATTTATTCAAAATATATAAAATCGAAACTAGAACTACAAAATTTCATTTGTTTAAAAACTAATTTTTATTTCATTGTAATGTAACGTTATTTTAAGTTTTGAAGTTATACATAAAAATAAATACATAAATGAGCAGTTAACCTTAGCTGAGTGTTATTGTTAATCTTTCTCCAGCTGAAATTTATTTCTCCATCTTTCTCGAAAAATATTTGTGTTTTTTATGTTCTAAAATACATGACTTAAAAGGTAGTCGTAACTGCTAATGCTCATAAGATAATAATTAAAAAATCGGTCTGGGTATTTTCGTGAATTTTTCATAGCAATATATTGACTTTGAAGTATTGACTGAAAACTAGAGAAAAGCGCCTCCAACGAGAACGTATCCAGACAGGTCTCGCGAGTCATACGTTCTGCTCTGCGTTAAATATAAACTTTGTTAGGTAGTAATACTTTTAAGTACCAAAATGTTTTAAAATTTTGCTTTATTTTGTAGCCATAAATATATGGTAACCCAGTTATAAATAAAACATTTAACATCACTCTTTGAATGTAGAGACTTCAATGCAATAGAATGCAAACACTTTTATTAACGTCGGTAGAAGCTTTGAAGCTGCGGGACACAGGGACAACATTTTTAATACACTTTTAGGGACACTAATGGAATTTTAAGCAGCTTAACTCAAATCCCACAGTGTAGAGTGGAATAGGTCTAGTTGATATCTGTGCGCTGTTAGCTACCTGGATTAATGACGCTCTAGTTGTAAAGTTGGATAAATAATTACGAACTTATGAAAGTTTCAATTGTTTATGTCGGTTATCTTTACAATTATAAATTTCTATGTATTCGTACTTACATTAGTCAAAACCCTGTCTTCTATTAATTTCTTTTATAATTTCAAACCTTCAAGTTTCGCAACTTTGATGCAATAAAGTTCTAATTTAAAATTGTATTTGGATTAAGTTTTACCATGTGTATGTAAAGATTTTTTTTATAAAATAAAACTATTATAAAAAAGGATTTGTGGTGGAATAAACATTTTGCCGTTTAGCACGCCCAATATTGTCAACTTACTTCACAGGTAAGGGTAACAGTTTTTTCACTTGATATTTTTTTAAAGTGGGCAGGAATTTTTGTGACACCATTAGAAAGTAGATGTAATTCAGTTAAGAGGCAGTGCCTCGCTAAACCTTAGTCCTTGCTCCTTAGACCTATGCCTTTATTCCAAGTACCAGAAGTCCGTTGTCCGTGAGCCCCAGCTTCACCCCATCTACCCTTCACCGGGGTGTAACGAGTTGAACTCACACTATGTCCCCATTAGAGAAGAGATGCGCTAATGATAAAGCATGATAACAGTTTTTATTGTTTTTTTTTTCTTAACAGCTCGGGATGTAAACAGCAATTGCGTTTTAAATATATTGGACCTATATGTCACAAAATAATAATAATAACACAAGATTACCTTTTCCATGTATACTTTGGGGCAAAACACCTCCCTTACCCTTTGATATTTTTACACTTTGGTTGTTAAATTTAAATTCGTTAACTACTATGTTACCTTCATTAATCACCAAGACAATCATTAATTACTATAAATCGATAGTTATTATTAATAGCATTCGTGGCATTCCTTGTATATTACAATCTCGTTATAATCACTCATTAATTGTATTGGTGACATATTATCATGAATATTTTATTTCAGTCATTGATTATTCTTATTCACAATTCACATATTTCTCTTTTTTTTGGATGTTGTACGCGTATTCTGCTGGCTAATTATAAATCATGATTTTTTTAATGTGTGTAATACATTATCATGTATTTGATATAATCATTTCTAAAAAACTATTTTTTTCATATTCTTGAGAAATGTTTGCTTCATTTATTATTTTCAGTAAACTGTTTTCAACTTCTTTATCTCACAGTCTCCTCATCAGAAATTTTTACTTTATTTAATTCATACACCTATTGTATATTTATTTCATCTCTTAAATTTTCAATTTCTCCTTCTTTACTTAGTCTCTGTTCTTTCAGTTTCATCTCTAATGTAATGTATTTCACACTCACTACCTTCTTTTACTTCAGATTTCATCTAGGCAACTTTAAGTTCAGTCTTGATCCTGACTACTGATAAGAACTTTCTGTGAAGTTCCTCCAACTTTCTTGAAGTACTTTTCTTCTAACTCACATCTTAACGTCTTCTATTCGAGTTTCTTTTTCTTGCTTAAACTTTATTTTTCCAATTTCTAATCTCTCTCCCAATCTGTCGCAACTCTCAAGTTCCTATTGTCTTTGACCACATCATTACTTAATTTTTTTAATGCCTGATATTCTACATTTTGATTAGGTGCAATATTGTTTTTATTATATTCTACAAACATTACTGCCAAATCTGATTTCACAGCCTTTATATCAGACTCATCTTTCACTTCCAAATGTATTCGCATGTTTCCTAATTCCATTTTATCTTTGTTCAACCACTTTTCACACATTCCTGCATTTTTCCATTATATCCGTCATGTTGTGGAGTATAGCAATTAATATCTCCACTTCAACGCCTGCCTCATTTTGAACATGAACTGTTGCCAGATAGTTTGCGACTATACTGCCCATAAATTTCTTCGGAATAATGTTTATATAAATCAGCACATTTCTGTTTAAAGCAAACGCGTAACTTTTCCATTCCCTGAGCACGTTTCATTTCTAACTCAGCTCGTAATGTACTTACAACAGTCATATCACCTCCGTTATTTATTGAGCTTCAGTGCAGTGCGGAAGTTTCTTCGTACATTACTCAGTTCTGATTCATGATCTTTCAGAAATACATTAATAGCCGACTTGTGCTCAGTTTCAGAATTTATTTCAATCTTGCAATTCGTTTTCCTGCTCTGAAATTACATATTATTTTTCAAGGTTTGTTTTTAGAGTATTTTATTAACCAACAAATTTAATCTTAGTTTGTAATTCTTGAGCTTTAGAAACCATCATTTCATCATGTGGCAAAGGTTTTATAACTCTATCCAGTTTCACATTTTCTGTTAAGCTGGTGTTCTATTCCAAAGAAATACTGCAAGTTTTTGTTTAAATAATCAGAAATTATTTCTAAGAATAGCTTGAAATTTTGTTTCCTGGTGTTATACAATTTTTTATCAGATTCATTATTCTCATTAGACAGACAAATAACTAAGCAGATTCAACGTCACCTCACTTTCTCTTCAATAAGTCATGTTAACTTCCGGTTTCGTACTTGAAGGTCCTGGTCTAAATGGTCTGATAGTTCTACGATTAATTATTATGTCTGTATATCCAATAATCTTCAGTTAATACATTATCACCCTGATTGTGGATTACAGATGATCCTAATCTTGTACACACTGCATTAATTTCTTCTCTTTCTTTTGTTAGTTACATATTGGTTTCAATCAGTAAATTCAATATCTCATCACATTTGTTAAAGGTCTAGATTTTGTAGTATATTTTTCCAAAGTAAAACGTTATATCAAAGCTTCCTCTTAAAATATATTTCCCTTAAGCTACTCAGTAAATTAAATATCTCTTCACATTTGTTAAAGATCTAGATTCTGTAGTAGATTTTTCCAAAGTAATCCGTTATACCCAAGCTTTCTCTTAAACATTCTTCTCCTTAGGCTGCCCCTAATCTTGTTGAAATTCTTTGATAAGCTAGTACATTTCCGAATTAGACTTAACTCTGTGTTTCTCTTTCTCTAAGTCCATAGATTTACCTTATATGTCAATAGAATTATCCTTTTTCTAAGAGTAGTTTTCTATAGCAATTTTCGTGCTATCCTTTTAAGCTTCTCCCAACCCTATCCCTGCATTCTCTAATCTCCTTTTTTCATCAAGATAATATAAGCATTGTTGAGTGAATATGCCATTCTTCAATCCCATATTTAAAAGAAAGCTGGTTTTGTTATTCTACTGAATGTTTTATTTTTTAATAATCTAACTTCATCAGATTTTGGTTTTAACCTTTATGTTATATCTTTAAAACGAAAATCTCTTTGTTGGTTTGAAATTTGTATACACCATTTTAAAATATTCTCTTTGTTCTTTTCACCAAATACAAATTTTGCTCTGTTACAACTCTTAAATCCATTGTCAGAATATGACTATTTTTTTCTAAAAGAAGAATTAATATTGAATATTTGCTTTTTTGATATCTTCTAGTTTTTAAAAAGATAAATTTTTCTCGTATTTAACTAGTTTAAATAACTTACTTATCTTAAATTCATTCCCTTCAATTGTTACATAATTATTTGCTGAAGAATTTAACTGGAGGGTCAAACCTTCAACCTTAGCATTTTTTTTCCAATTTTTCATTATTCAAAACATCCATCATTGATTCTAGTTCTGTGCTGTTTAATTTTTAAGTAGTTTCAATACTTTTCAAATTTTTTCGTCCTATTTATAGGTTTCTTTAGTCTATCTATATCTTGTTCATGACTTTTCTTTAGTTCATCTATTTATTTTGATGAAGATGTCCCTATTTCAGTTACTTCGTTTATCAATTTTTCTTTGTTTGATGTATTATCTTTATGGATACTTTCAAAACCTATAGGTTTTTATTTTATGTTTCAATTTCTATTTTAATTTTGTGAGCACGTACATCCTATTTTTGATCCTTCAACAGTTGCTCATATTTCTGTTGTACTCATTAATCGCATTATTTTTTCCTTCTTTTCTATTTTTAGACACAACATTCCTCATGTTCATCTGTTTCACAATTGCTCCACCAACGTATTATTTAGTTCATTTGAGAATTTCAAATGACTTTGTTTAGAATTACATTCTCCTTTACTAACAATTTTTTATTCAAACTATTTGATTCTTTTTCTCACTGTCTTCTTCGCACTTGTTCATTTTTCAGTAACTGCTCCAGGTGAGAAATTTTACCTTCCTTCGTTTGGATTGATCTCTGGGTCTAGTCTCGGTCTATATAGATCATGCCTTTGAGGAGCCACTAACTCTCCCCGAGTATTGAAGCACTGTTCACTTTCTATCACTCTTTAAGATCCTTAAGAATCCTCTAAGACTGTAACGAACTGAAATATTACTGTGACACAATTAGACCTTGGCCTTCCATTTATCCCAGCACAGGATGTTTTACGTCTCTACCTTACATCTGTTCATCTATCATTTTTGCATCTTTCACAGGAGATCGTAACTATCGTCGTATTGAGTGATCTTTTAAAAACTGAAAATAAACTTTAAAAAATGTTTGTTTCTGAGCAATCTACTTGTTTAAACGGTCGGTAATTACATACAAGTTTAGGCGAAAACGGTAGAGAATTTAATCATAAAAATGTATATTTTAAAAATGTATAAAAATATTAAAGAATATTGAACATTTTATTGTTTATAAATAATATTCGAGCTGGCTTGTTAGTGAAAGTTATAATTAAAGAATAAAAATATGGTAAAACTCACAAATATATAATTTTTTATTTCATACGCGTTTCAACGACTAATTTGTCGTCATCCTCAGTGAAGATACACAAATCAATTTAACTAAAAAAAAAAAAAGGTTATTGTAGGTTATTGTTTTATAACGAAAATTAAACATATAAAAAATATTGGAAACAAAATCAAATTCTTTCAGCTATTTTATTTCAAACAAAATTATTGCAAAATTTACAATTCTGAGAGGAATTCACTTTCAGTTTTTCACTTCAAAAACTATAAGATAACATTAAATTTATTTTTAAATTTCCATCAACCGTATTCACAGAAGGAGCTGAAATCAGCGTAAAGGTTTTCTCAGGGAGAACTGCCTGCCTAACGAAGCGTATCCGGGCCTATTTTCCCCTCCAATTTTACCAACCGAATGCATCCTGAATTCTTTCCTTACAGCAGAATATTACCCATAAGTTAATTCTAATAATAAAGTGGAAAAACATAATGTAGTTTATACAGGCAAAGGGAAGGTTTATACAGACCTTCCCACGCACGTAAATAGTCCTAACCATACACTGTAAAACAATAGAGTTTTGGGCCAAATAATCCTATTTCACTCCTGTTCCAGCCATTGCAGTTACAAATAGTCTATCTGAGGTGGCGATACTACCATATGCATGTCCATCTGAGGCTATTACCAACTATAAGTGTTTAATTTACCTACAAAGATGTTACATATTCCAAAAATTACCTTAAGCACACGGAGTTGTTTTTGCAGAATAAGTGATGTTCCTCGTCATAAGTAGAAAAGGAATTTTATTCTGCAACAGAAAAGAAAAATAATTTATAAAAGGAGAAAACTAAGTATAAAATATTAATAAACTGTACCAACAATGTTACTAGATTTAATTAAATAAAATTTAAACATCAACTAAATTTAGAAAAACTTTGAATTGGTTAAAAATCATATTTGTTTATACTTTTGTATGTATGACGTGCGCGCGCGCCGTGTGTGTTTGTTTGTGTGCGTGCGTGCGAGCGCGTGAACACATTTGTGTGTGGGTTTGTACTATATATATATATATATATATATATATATATATATATATAGAGAGAGAGAGAGAGAGAGAGAGAGAGAGAGAGAGAGAGAGACTTTTTTTGTAAGCATCGTAACTTCTAAGATTTTGTAGCGTTTTTACTGACGATGGCAATGTAAAAACATTGAAACCATTTTGCAAAAACCTAAATGTAGAATATTATTAGTTTTATCATGTCTTGTTATTATTTATTTAATAACCACTGTCAGTCTTCCTACTCTATGAGGCAGTACTTCACGCGACACTTCGAGCAGGCAGGCTGGAGACTATATTTGTTTCCTAGTACTCCGAAAATACACGTAATAAGTAGCATAAGGAGAGCGCTAGAACTTGTGGAATCTTAGCTTAAATCGAGATTATCGCCGTTATCAGAAGCGCCGAAAATTAGAAACGTTTTAGAAAAGTCGAGATGTTATTATTATTCTAGTATTTATAGTGTAGATATACCTGTTATAGCCATAATTTACTATTGGACAATTAGTATGGTTTGAATGCAGTAATAAATTTGGAATATGGTAAATTTTCGGCCTTTCCCAGCATTACAATATTTTTCTTTTTTGACGCGTTTCGGAATACCTCCATTCTCAAAACCTTAATACTATAGTACTCAAAACGTTTCTCAAAATAAATACGTACTTAATTCTGCAATTTCGATTACGCAATGATCGATAAATATTTCTCGTCAAGACTTCTTTCCGATTTCCTGTTCCTGCCAGAATTCAGTTAAATATTTCAATTTGAATTGCCTAAGGGGAATTTTGCAACATTTTGTATTAGAATTAATTTTTTTTTTAATTTGATGAAACAATTTTTGGAAAATTGTAACATACTCACACCACTGATTTCTTGCGTGCTAAATTCAATTTTTGAATTTCAAGAAATAATCACTCGCTGTAATGGAATTGCTAGAACAATAAATCAGAAACTGCGTCTTTTCCATGACGTCGGTTATTTTACGAAATATTGGCGGGCATTACGACAAACTTGTAATTAGAGTCTGTTCTCGTTACACTTGTCTGGGCCAGACGCTTCCCGTTGAACGCAATTAATAGATCGATGGATGAAATCACTAATCGATATTAACGTCTTCAATCACCGGAACGTCTAAGCAATGTGTCATTGAAATATGTTTTACAGATGATATATATTCTTAAAAATTTGTTAAATCATGAAAAGCAATTATTTAGAATTTCCAATAATTCAATTACCAATAAAACATTATTATACCGTATACTATATTTGGATAATGTTGTCAATGAACAGGTCTAATATATATATATATATATATATATATATATATATATATATATATATATATATATATATATACAAATAAACGACACTTTAAAACAAGAAGTTTTATTTTATTTTTCTTCATACATTGAAGCTTTTCGCTGATTGGCAGTATCAGCATTATCAAAATTTTCAAATTACCTTATAGTTCTATGACTACATCTGGACTGTTCATATAATCGGATGTTCATTAAATAAGTTGGATATCAGCAGTATTTATAGTATAAAATGTACAATGTGTCAAAAGTATTATGTAGGACAAACTAAAATTAAAATAAAAGAAAGTTATAAAAAACATTTAAATGCATATGAAAAACCTAATATACACAAATCAAATTTAGCAACACATTGTATAAATAATAAACATGATTTCCCAGCGATACATAATATGAAGTTAATTAAACATGCTCAAAAAGGTTTTAGAATGAATATCATTGAGAATTTAGATATGTAAAAATGGTATTAAACATACAATTATTGAAGAGCAAGTACAAATAAAGTCTAAACATAATACTATTTTTAGCGTATTCAATGAAATCTTAAGAATAAAAGACTAAAGTAAATAAAAATTATTTAAGATTCTTTAATGAAGCATATAAGATATGAATAACTAATATTTTAAGCATAGTACGATTATATGAATAGTCCAGATGTAGTCATAGAACTATAAGGTACTTTGAAAATTTTGAAAATGCTGAATACTGCCAGTCAGCGAAAAGCTTCAATGTATGAAGAAAAATGAAATAAAAAAACCTTTTTATGAAAGTGTAGTTTAATTGTGTATATATAAAAAAAGAAATTCATCCAAGGATACAACACATATATTTTAATCCTTTCTCGTTGAATATGTATGGGGAAATAAAATAATTTTCATAAACAAGAATATACGAGTATTACATCACTTTATTGTTGATTGAAGCTTTTCGCTAATTTACATTATTAGCATTTTCAAAATTTATAAATCACTGTCCAGTTATGTGACTAGAGTCTATATATATATATATATATATATATATATATATATATATATATATATATATGTGTGTGTGTATATATATATGTGTGTGTGTGTGTGTGTGTGTGTGTATATAAGTTACGTGTTATATTAAGCACGAAAGGTTTTTAAAAAATGATTTTATTTTTACAAACCTTTGTTGAATTTAATAAACAATTAATTTGGAAAACTGTTAGATAAATTATACTTAATAAAACAATTCAAATACAACTGATGTACATACAGTTGGAGCGGAAAACGTCTGTGCGATACAGAGGCGACTTACACACTGCCGGGGCTCTGTTCTCACCACCTATATAATACAAAAGCTGCGTAAGCAGGAATTTTCCTAGCACGCATTTAATTATGAAATGTTCACATAAATTGTTCATATAACTTATATACATACATAATGTATTAAAGTGTATTGTTTATCTATTATTATGAAACTTAGAGCTTATGCAATGATAGATTTTGGTGATGTGTAATTTGTTCCAATTTTTATTTCCATTTAATGGATCGAGACCCTTAAAACCACTCGTTTCTTGCTTAGAATATGTAATTGAATAGCTTATTAAATAACGAATAAAATCGGAATTGTTAAAATGTTTGTCTACTTTATTTGATACACTATCGATTTAAAACAAGTCCAGTAAAACACGAAAAAAGCAAAATAATATTCAAATTGCTGACACGTTCATTCTATTCCCGGATGAAATTATTTTATGCGTCAGGCCTAGGTCTGTCCAAGAAGAGAGTCGATGTGTGAATAGTAAAGAATATTAGTGGAGTAGCCCCGGAATTACTTTGGGCTGAAACGCCGTGTATAGGGGTGGACCTAATGGATTTTTACTACAAGCGTAGTACTTAATAAACTTTGAAGACGCCCAAGAGAATTATTTTTTAATTAAAAAGTTTGTCGCATTAAATTTTTGCAAAAAACATATTCGCTTTGTTAGCATCGATACGTAGCGCGTTTTTACCGTCATTTCTTCCGAATTTACTATTTAAAATGTGTTGGAAGTTTCAGTAAAATTATCTATCAAAATGGCCAGATAAAAAAAAACATAAACAGAATAAAATGCTACAACCTTAAGAATCGCATTCAAAGGCGTTATTTTATTTGCAAACCTTCGCTTTATGGGCACACATAGAAGGAACATGAAATGCCGCCTCGTAAGTGTTTAACGGACATTGTTCCCCATAAAGTCTACCCCCGTCTTTTTATGTGATATTTTATTAGTCATTATCAATCTCATAAAGCGAGGTTTGAATAAACGTCCATATACACTTTGCTGTGCTATAACTGAATTGAGTTGCGTGGCTTCGACCTTTCACGACGCCGTTTGACGTTATCCCAAGTGGAAGCTCCGGCCGTCGGCGACAGAGCCGTGAAAAATGAATTGTATTTTATTCACAACCTGAGGGATTTCATTGCGAAGGAATCCGCAGTGGGA
The DNA here is from genome assembly GCA_036971475.1 of Prosapia bicincta. NCBI lineage: Eukaryota > Metazoa > Arthropoda > Insecta > Hemiptera > Cercopidae > Prosapia > Prosapia bicincta. The sequence goes on from JBAIZL010000008.1 coordinate 14,639,251, forward strand.
CGAAATTCAATCAAAGCCTTGAGAGTTTATTTCCGTAATATCAGAAATGTTTGTTTGTTCTTTAATAATTCAATCTAGTGAACGCGAATTCCGACTTTTACAGATTCAAATTATTTATTTACAAAATAATATTATGTAGAAACATGGCTGTGTTGGAACAATATTTCTCTGAATTATAGAATACATGATATTTGCACTCCTTCTAACTTCCCCCTTTCTCACTATCTCTTTTTTCTCCCTCCTTTTGTCTGTTCCTCTCTCTCTTCTTCTTTCTTCGTCCTTCTGTCTCCATTCTCCAATATTATCTACTCTCACCTTCTCACTTTCTCTTTTTCCCTTCCTTCCTTTTTCTGTTCCTCTCTCTCGTCCTATTTCTTCGAGCTTCTATTTCTATACTCCAATATTATCTAATCTCTCCTTCTCTCTTTCTCTTTTTTCCTTCCTTCCTTTATCTGTTCCTCTCTCTCTCGTCCTCTTCTTTCTTCGAGCTTCCATTTCTATTCTCCAATACTATCTACTCTTTCTTTCTCACTCTCTCTTTTTTCCTTCCTCCATTTATCTCTTTGTCTCACTCGTCTTCTTCTTTCTGCGTCCTTCTCTCTCCATTCTCCAATACTATCTACTCTATCCTTCTCACTCTATCTTTTTCTTCTCCTCATTTTATCTCTTTCTATCTCATCTTCTTTTTTCGTCTTTCTGTCTCCATTCTCCAATGCAATCTACTCTCTACTTCATCTCTTCTCTCTTAAAATTTTAAATTGAAACACTTATTAATTTAATTTTCTTTTTTTTCAGGTATGTGGAACAAAGCTGTGAGGTACATCAGGTAAACGTTTGTTTCTATAAGCCACTATTAGCTCTTGATTGGCTAAATCGACACATTTAAAGTCCTTGTCGTTGTTTAATACTTGCAACTACAGATCAAATGATTGTGAAATCTATTTGCCAGTAATTACATTTTTATCTGTGCGCATATAGTAACGTAGCAAGGTGCTAAACAACAAAGTTACTGAAATGTACAGTTTCTTTAAATTATCGATTCTGTTTTTTCTCAGCTGGGGAGCATTTTTAAATTGCAGAACCTTATATGGTAGATAAACATTAAGGCTTCTTACATTAATTTACTATCCACAAAATTTATACAATTTCTAATTACTTCCATAGGGTTCTTACATAGATGCTTAATTTTTCCATTTTGCTCTTACCTATCCTTGCTTCTGTATTTTTTTTCACATCCTTATTGCTTTTAAAGAACTCTTACTGCTCCTCAACTCTTTAGTAGAGTTCGTACAGGTCGTTTGAGGAACAAGTTTTTGAAAATTCATCCAATTTCTTCAAACCTTGTTTTATTTAAATTATTCTTAAATCTTATTGTTTTACATCATTTTTTCTTATTCTCTCATTTGCTTTCTCTTTCTTATCATTAGTGATATATAAATTTCATTCATTAACTTCTTTCTCCTCTCACTTTATTTCTTGTAGTTTTTTACCTTTTCAGTTTTAGGACTCACTCTTCTTTGTCCTTTCTAGATTTATATCACCACCTTGCTGTTCTTTATCTTCCTCTCATCGTTATGCTCACTAATTTCTAACAACTAAAGCAAAATCAGCTGCCCAGGTTTCTGCACATCGGACCCCATTATAGTTTCTCACAACATGTAGAGTTTTTCTTGAATTTTTAAGGAAAAATTCTAATAAAGTACTCATTATTTCAGGAAATGATAATAAAAGCATCAGAACTAAAATAAAAATGTAAACCTATTTCCAAATATGTTTGTGTTGTTCATGTTAGACATTTCTATTTTATTAATAACGGTTGAACACTATTAATAACGAAAATCCACAAAGGCGGTATAAAATATGGTTTTATTGAGTTGGAACTACGGGCAACAAGAACATACGATAGGTTAAAGAGATGGAGAATCGATAGGGGAAAGTCCTGATTTATACTTAGCATTAACTTCCAAATTAAAAGGGGGTATTAATTAGAGGCTACTTCACTAGTCAGATTAATGGAGGCCATTACGTTACATTCGTTCTGTATTTTGTACAATTATTAAAATTTAGTAGTGTGCACTCGACGAACAGAAGGCGTCATTTTACTACAAATATTATTATGCTTTTACAATGTGCTGAACGGACAATATTTCTCTATTCTGAAAATAGGAGCTCTGGTCACCTTATAATTTTTAATGGATTATTCTTAATTAATGTCACAAAAACGTGAAACTTTATTAATACGAAGCATTATTAAAATTTCTACTTATTTATCATCGTTCAGGGTTTACACAGAGCGTTTACTAAACATTAGAATTGAGTGTTAAGTGAAACGAGAGTTCCGACTGTTATTACAATATAGTGACCTTAATGAGGGCTAGAAACACAGTCCATGATTCCGTCGCTGGGCTTAGATGTGTACAGCACACACAGAGTGAGCCACTGTGTTTCGATGATACTACGGCATTCCATCATGCGCTGGATACTAACTGCATGCGCATGTGGGTCGGAGGCTAAAGGATCGCTGCCACGAGGCAGGGCGGGTTCTGGGCACACTGACTCGAAATTAGGAAATAAAACAAAAAAATCACTCCTCCATATCAACTGCCTACACTGCTATCTACTTATTGTATGAGATACCATTGTAATGTTTCCCGACAAATAGAGTACGTTTGCATGTTGAGGTTCAAGTGTGTTGAGGTTGCATTAGCCAAATCACCGTAACTACTCGCACAGCCATTAGCGAGCACGGATTAGTAGGCGTCTGGATTTCCTGCGGTACATAGCTCTCTATGCATTCACCGCTTACAGCATTTACCGTAAAGCAATATTTAATCTTTTTTATCAACTCAAGTAGGCTATATAAACTTTCTATAATGTCAAGTTTGTATTCATTGCGAGCTATTGGTTATTAAAAATGTTTTATCTAAGAAGCTCTAGTTGTAGAATTGTGTTACAAGCTTCAGGTTTTTATTGATAAAACTTTTAATTACTAAAGTTAATCGGAACATCTATTCAGAAAGTTCCATGAATGTTTATAAATAATTTAAAACCAAAATATATCCATATATCTGAGAGTCTTACATAATTTAAAAATAATATAATATATATAATTTATTAAGTTTCGATCGCCTAAACTGCATTTTTAACTCTTTCAACTAAACTCTATTCATATTATAGTTTGCTACTTTCTTTCAAAAATATAATCATTTTAACAAATGAATTCCATTTTCACTTTAATATTCAATATCTGTTTTTATATTCAATTATTTTGGCTTTTTAAACTATACTTGAAATTTCAAGCGCCAGAAAATTTTATATTTTGTTTTTAAAAATCTTTTTTTACTTCGATCATATTAAAATCATACGTTTGATTCTGATGCTAAAGTAAATTTAATTCGAATCAGTAACGCATAGACTCGTGCAATAGCTATACTTTGTAATTTTCGCATAGATTCAGTTTGCAGTTTCTAATCGAATCAGTGAGATATCGTTTATGCGGGCTTATTTTATCTATGTAATTCAGTGAAAATCGATTACCAGGACCCATTATGAAAATAAAATTACGACTTCTGTTAGTGCATGTATGAAATCAGTTACAAGATACAAGAATGCTCCGAATAATATTTAACCTAAAATATACACTTCTATTTTACGTTTGCATTTGCTCTATTCATATTGTTAAATAAAGTTACTTCGCGGTCAAGTACGTAGAGCACTTGCGTATGAAACTAAACGTTTTAGGTTCGATTCCCGGTAGCGCCACAAAATTTCTGTGTGTTTTCAAAATCCGGGTCGACTCAGCGTTTGGAAAGTGAGTTTCTAGGATAGTTTTATAGGATTCTATATGTTTCTAGGGTAATAATAATGGTCGGATGAAACGTATTTGCTGGTCACTTTTACCTTTTCGTAATACAGCCTGGCCCAAATAAAGCATCGTTATTCCGTATCTTGCAACTGCAATGGCGCGTAATACGGATCATGCGTTGTAGGCCATCTTCCACTTAGTGACACCTCGACGCTCGTTAGAGTAATTTTGTTGATTTAAAAATTCGTTCCTTTCGGAAATGACGTCGATGATGAAATATGACAAGAGATCGTATTCCTTAAGAAAATACAAACTACCCTCCTCGAGGAATGCTAAAACCTGTCAAATCTTTCAAACACTGTGTCTCGTAAAACTATGAATGTGCTAGATTTATTAAATTAATTTGTTCAGCGGGGAAAGGTTTTGACAGATAATTTGGAACAGACTTGCGGAGGCGTTGTTCAGGGCCAATGCAGGACACGAAGGGTGATGTTTTTGTGTGAGAGTCAATGTAAGGACAGTAGAAGTAAAAGGGTTACAAAATGGTGGCTACTGAAACCACTTTTATTCAATTGTTTTCGGAGGATGGGGTATTGGAGAAATTAAGGAAGATAGTATGAAGGTGAATACAATGTTTGAAAAGTATAAAGAAAATTAAAAATCATAGATTATTTCAATGAAAAATTAAAATATAGTTTTCAAATAAGAAAGAATTATTATAATTTCCCCTTTGTAATGCTTATCGATGTCGACAGAACCTAACGTGGAAGTGACAAGTCATATGCAAACAAATAGAGTTCTCCCTTACCTCTAATCCTGTTATCCGAACTTCAAAGTTACAAAACTAAACCAAAAATATTAGCATATTCTGTTAAAAAATTAATAAATAGCTAGTTCTGCGATATCAACCATTTCACATAGTTGAGCAATTCATAAAAAGAATTATATTTCATTATAAGTCACTTCAAGTGAAACTTTAACGTCTGTTTTGTAAATTGTTTCTGTAGGTTATTATTACTATGAGGTTGTAAGAGAGAGGGAGGGAAATAGTGAGAGACAGAAAGCACAATCTAGAAAGAAGAAAGAGGGGGCAGGAAATGGGAGATGGGGAGGTTATCATCAGCGTGAAGGTATACGAGAGAGGAAAGACAATAGTCTGAAGGCAGAAACACAATATAGAACGGAGAAGAAAGGGGGAAGGAAATGGGAGATGGTGGAGGTTATCATTACTGTGAGGTTGTACAAGACAGAGAGGGAAATAGTGAGAGACAGAAACCACAATCTAGAAGGGAGAAAGAGAGGGCAGGATATGGGAGATGAGGGAGGTTATCATTACTGTGAGGTTGTACGAGAGAGGGAGAGAAGTAGTGAGAGACAGAAAGTACAATCTAGAAGGGAGAAAGAGGGGGCAGGAAATGGGAGATGAGGGAGGTTGTCATTAGTGTGAGGTTGTACGAGAGAGGGAGGGAAATAGTGAGAGACAGAAAGTACAATCTAGAAGGGAGAAAGAGGGGGCAGGAAATGGGAGATGGAAGATGTTATCATTAGTGTGAGGTTGTATGAGAGAGGGAGGGAAATAGTGAGAGACAGAAAGTACAATCTAGAAGGCAGAAAGAGGGGGCAGGAAATGGGAAATGGTGGAAGTTATCATTAGTGTGAGGTTGTACGAGAGAGGGAGGGAAATAGTGAGTGACAGAAAGCAAAATCTAGAAGGGAGAAAGAGGGGGCAGGAAATGGGAGATGGGGAAGGTTATCATTAGTGTGAGGTTGTACGAGAGAGGGAGGGAAATAGTGAGAGACAGAAAGTACAATCTAGAAGAGAGAAAGAGGGGGCAGGAAATGGGAGATGGTGAAGGTTATCATTACTGTGAGGCTGTACGAGAGAGGGAGGGAAATAGTGAGAGGGAGTAAGTACAATCTAGAAGGGAGAAAGAAGGGGAAGGAAATGAAAGATGGAGGAGGTCATCGTTACTGTAAGGTTGTACGAGAGAGGGAGAGAAGTAGTGAGAGACAGAAAGTACAATCTAGAAGGGAGAAAGAGGGAGCATGAAATGGGAGATGGGGTAGTTTATCATTAATGTGAGGTTTTACGAGAGAGGGAGGGAATTAGTGAGTGAAAGAAAGCACAATCTAGAAGGGAGAAAGAGAGGGCAGGATATGGGAGATGAGGGAGGTTGTCATTAGTGTGAGGTTGTACGAGAGAGAGATGGAAATAGTGAGAGAAAGAAAGTACAATCTAGAAGGGAGAAAAAGGGGGCAGGAGATGGGAGATGGAGGATGTTATTATTAGTGTGAGGTTGTACGAGAGAGGGAGGGAAATAGTGAGAGACAGAAAGTACAATCTAGAAGGGAGTAGGAAGGGGCAGGAAATGGGAGATGGTGGAGGTTAACATTACTGTGAGGTTGTACAAGAGAGAGAGGGAAATAGCGAGAGACAGAAAGCACAATCTAGAAAGGAGAAAGAGGGGGCAGGAAATGGGAGATGGGGTAGTTTATCATTAGTGTGAGGTTTTACGAGAGAGGGAGGGAAATAGTGAGTGAAAGAAAGCAAAATCTAGAAGGGAGAAAGAGGGGGCAGGAAATGGGAGATGGGGAAGGTTATCATTAGTGTGAGGTTGTACGAGAGAGGGTGGGAAATAGTGAGTGACATATAAGCAAAATCTAGAAGGGAGAAAGAGGGGGCAGGAAATGGAAGATGGGGAAGGTTATCATTAGTGTGAAGTTGTATGAAAGAGGGAGGGAAATAGTGAGAGACAGACAGTACAATCTAGAAGGGGGAAAGAGGGGGCAGGAAGTGGGAGATGGTGGAGGTTATCATTAGTGTGAGGTTGTACGAGAGAGGGAGGGAAATAGTGAGAGACAGAAAGCAAAATCTAGAAGGGAGAAAGAGGGGGCAGGAAATGTGAGATGGGGAAGGTTATCATTAAGTGTGAGGTTGTACGAGAGAGGGAGGGAAATAGTGAGTTACACAAAGCAAAATCTAGAAGGGAGAAAGAGGGGGCAGGACATGGAAGATGGGGAAGGTTATCATTAGTGTGAGGTTGTATGAGAGAGGGAGGGAAATAGTGAGAGACAGAAAGTACAATCTAGAAGGGAGAAAGAGGGGGCAGGAAATGGAGGATGGGGGAGGTTATCATTAGTGTGAGGTTGTACGACAGAGGGAGGGAAATAGAGAGACACAGAAAGTACAATGTAGAAGGGTGAAAGAAGGGGGAAGGAATAGGAAGATGGAGGAGGTTATCATTAGTGTGAGGTTGTACGAGAGAGGGAGGGAAATAGAGAGACACAGAAAGTACAATATAGACGGGTGAAAGAAGGGGGAAGGAATAGGAAGATGGAGGAGGTTATCATTAGTGTGAGGTTGTACGAGAGAAGGAGGGAAATAGTGAGACACAGAAAGTACAATCTAGAAGGGAGAAGGAAGGGGGAAGGAATAGGAAGATGGAGGAGGTTATCATTAGTGTGAGGTTGTACGAGAGAAGGAGGGAAATAGTGAGACACAGAAAGCACAATCTAGAAGGGAGAAGGAAGGGGGAAGGAATAGGAAGATGGAGGAGGTTATCATTAGTGTGAGGTTGTACGAGAGAGGGAGGGAAATAGAGAGACACAGAAAGCACAATCTAGAAGGGAGAAAGAAGGGGGCAGGAATTGGGAGATGGAGGAGGTTATCATTAGTGTGAGGTTGTACGAGAGAAGGAGGGAAATAGTGAGACACAGAAAGCACAATCTAGAAGGGAGAAGGAAGGGGGAAGGAATAGGAAGATGGAGGAGGTTATCATTAGTGTGAGGTTGTACGAGAGAGGGAGGGAAATAGAGAGACACAGAAAGCACAATCTAGAAGGGAGAAAGAAGGGGGCAGGAATTGGGAGATGGAGGAGGTTATCATTAGTGTGAGGTTGTACGAGAGAGGGAGGGAAATAGAGAGACACAGAAAGTACAATGTAGAAGGGAGAAAGAAGTTGGCAGGAAATGGGAGATGGAGGAGGTTATCATTAGTGTGAAGTTGTACGAGAGAGGGAGGGAAATATTGAGACACAGAAAGCACAATCTAGAAGGGGAAGGAATAGGAAGATGGAGGAGGTTATCATCTATTGTATCAACTTAATCTTATTACCTTTTATTATTATTACTTTGTAAATCTCATTTAAATGAACAAACTCTAAATTTGCTTATTGTGAAATTGCATTGATTTAATATGAAACAAGCATTTCTGTTTTTACCCCTAAAAAACTCTCAAGGTTTTGATTGAATTTCGTCCCACTGCGGATTCGTTCGCAATGAAATCCCTCAGGTAGTGAATAAAATACAATTCATTTTTCACGGCTCTGTCGCCGACGGCCGGAGCTTCCACTTGGGATAACGTCAAACGGCGTCGTGAAAGGTCGAAGCCACGCAACTCAATTCAATTACCGTGTCGTGTATATGGACGTACATTCAAACCTCAGGTCGTGAAATTGGCAATGGCTAATAAAATATCACATAAAAAGACGGGTGTAGACTTTATGGCGAACAATGTCCGTTGAACACTTACGAGGCGGCATTTCATGTTCATTCTATGTGTGCCTATAAAACGAAGATTTGCAAATAAAATCACTCTCTGTGAATGCGATTCATAAACTTGTTTAATTTTAGTCTGATTCTTGACGTTTAATTTAACTAACTGAAACGTTAAACAAATTTCTGAGTAAATCTCAGAAAATGACGGAAAACACAGTTGGTGTCGATGCTGACAAAACAATTATTTTTCTTTTTTAAATAGTAATGATGAAAATACACAAAGAGCTTTACTTGTTTATCTACGTAATCTCAAGGTGTTTGTTCAGTAATGCAGTGGAGCTTTTTCGCCAAAACTCTATGTACGTACAAGTAATAATTAATCCATAACGACCCACTATCTGTAATTCGTTTTCGTACTCGTTTAAAGGAAATTCATCATCCGAAATGGGTATAACTCTAGTAAAATCACTACGTGGAAAATCGCTGAACTATATGCGCGTTGAACATTCGCTTATCCGTATGCGTCGGCAGTGGCAGCCCCAATAAGCCGGTACCTTGTTTTTGTTGAAATGTTTTTCACTCGATTCCTAATTCCAAACAGAATCCTCCCAAACAGATTCTACTGTTGACAAATTCCAAATTGTCCACTGTTGACAACTTTTCATAATTTAAACTAGGCCTATAACAATTACACGAGTTACGCGATTAGGAGTAATTATGCCTTTTGTTGAACACAATCACTGACCTGAATTTGACCAAATCTCCAGTGAGGTCATTTAGAGGGGTCTAAGTGCTACCGGGTCAAAAAATTCTAACGTTACTGATATGTGACTTGTTTATTTTAAATGTTTAAATTAAGAAGCATCATATATACTACACAGTTTATAACCTGAGGTTTTAGTATAACCGTACATTTCGCGACAAAAGTTGTGTTGATGTAACTCGCAAACGTAGGTTTCCGGACTTGTTTTATGAGTTTTTTTAAAATTCACTAAAAAGAAAGTAGTCTCTTTCCGCTTGGATTCCATTTTTGTAATACTGAAATTTTTTTTAAAATAAATGATTATTTTAAAAATGACAAGAACCTGGTCAATTTTAATGTTCACAAAATTTTTAAAAAATAACTTCAATGGTTGAAGTTACAGAACAATAATACCATTCAAGATTGTACTATACTATAAATAAAAATACATTCAATATTTGAATTTTTTAAAGGTAATAATCACGAATAATTTAACAGACTGTACATTAATAAATTGTACGTATAATTAGGCGTGCGTCCGTTATTCACGTCAGACATACGTTCATTATTTATTTACCTTCACTAACTAAATTTACTGGCAATGCCATTTATCCAAGTAAAAAAGTACCCACAGATACACGTCCATTTACGCTCCACACCACGCCGTGAGCTTCGTGTTCGGCTGCTTAGTATCTCTAAAAATGTATTATAAATATTGAGAAACGTTTTTGTCAATCAATTTCATTTTTAAGAACAAGAATGGAGCTAGTTAAATGAGTCACAAACTAGAATATATAAGGGGAGTAAAAAAATGAACAAAAATTTAAAAAGTTATAAACAACGAAAAAGAGAGACATGAAATAAAAAAAGGACTTTTAGTATTGAGAGAAGCAAACAAGTTGCTGAAGCCATCGGCACTAAAGGCCCATCCAAGCGCCTTAATGTAACGAAAACCTTGTTTAGTATTGAGAGAAGCAAACAAGTTGCTGAAGCCATCGACACTAAAGGCCCATCCAAGTGCCTTAATGTAACGAAAACCTTGTTTAGTATTTAGAGAAGAAAACAAGTTGCTGAAGCCATCGGCACTAAAGGCCCATCCAAGCGCCTTAATGTAACGAAAACCTTGTTTAGTATTGAGAGAAGCAAACAAGTTGCTGAAGCCATCGGCACTAAAGGCCCATCCAAGTGCCTTAATGTAACGAAAACCTTGTTTAGTATTTAGAGAAGAAAACAAGTTGCTGAAGCCATCGGCACTAAAGGCCCATCCAAGCGCCTTAATGTAACGAAAACCTTGTTTAGTATTGAGAGAAGCAAACAAGTTACTGAAGCCATCGGCACTAAAGGCCCATCCAAGTGCCTTAATGTAACGAAAACCTTGTTTAGTATTTAGAGAAGAAAACAAGTTGCTGAAGCCATCGGCACTAAAGGCCCATCCAAGTGCCTTAATGTAACGAAAACCTTGTTTAGTATTTAGAGAAGAAAACAAGTTGCTGAAGCCATCGGCACTAAAGGCCCATCCAAGCGCCTTAATGTAACGAAAACCGGGTTTAGTATTGAGAGAAGCAAACAAGTTGCTGAAGCCATCGGCACTAACGGCCCATCCAAGCGCCTTAATGTAACGAAAACCTTGTTTAGTATTTAGAGAAGAAAACAAGTTGCTGAAGCCATCGGCACTAAAGGCCCATCCAAGCGCCTTAATGTAACGAAAACCTGGTTTAGTATTTAGAGAAGAAAACAAGTTGCTGAAGCCATCGGCACTAAAGGCCCATCCAAGCGCCTTAATGTAACGAAAACCTGGTTTAGTATTTAGAGAAGAAAACAAGTTGCTGAAGCCATCGGCACTAAAGGCCCATCCAAGCGCCTTAATGTAACGAAAACCTGGTTTAGTATTTAGAGAAGAAAACAAGTTGCTGAAGCCATCGGCACTAAAGGCCCATCCAAGCGCCTTAATGTAACGAAAACCTTGTTTAGTATTTAGAGAAGAAAACAAGTTGCTGAAGCCATCGGCACTAAAGGCCCATCCAAGCGCCTTAATGTAACGAAAACCTGGTTTAGTATTTAGAGAAGAAAACAAGTTGCTGAAGCCATCGGCACTAAAGGCCCATCCAAGCGCCTTAATGTAACGAAAACCTGGTTTAGTATTTAGAGAAGAAAACAAGTTGCTGAAGCCATCGGCACTAAAGGCCCATCCAAGCGCCTTAATGTAACGAAAACCTTGTTTAGTATCGAGAGAAGCAAACAAGTTGCTGAAGCCATCGGCACTAAAGGCCCATCCAAGCACCTTAATGTAACGAAAACCTTGTTTAGTATCGAGAGAAGCAAACAAGTTGCTGAAGCCATCGGCACTAAAGGCCCATCCAAGCTCCTTAATGTAACGAAAACCTTGTTTAGTATTTAGAGAAGAAAACAAGTTGCTGAAGCCATCGGCACTAAAGGCCCATCCAAGCGCCTTAATGTAACGAAAACCTTGTTTAGTATCGAGAGAAGCAAACAAGTTGCTGAAGCCATCGGCACTAAAGGCCCATCCAAGCGCCTTAATGTAACGAAAACCTTGTTTAGTATCGAGAGAAGCAAACAAGTTGCTGAAGCCATCGGCACTAAAGGCCCATCCAAGCGCCTTAATGTAACGAAAACCTTGTTTAGTATTGAGAGAAGCAAACAAGTTGCTGAAGCCATCGGCACTAAAGGCCAATCCAAGCGCCTTAATGTAACGAAAACCTTGTTTAGTATTGGGAGAAGCAAACAAGTTGCTGAAGCCATCGGCACTAAAGGCCCATCCAAGCTCCTTAATGAAACGAAAACCTTGTTTAGTATCGAGAGAAGCAAACTAGTTGCTGAAGCCATCGGCACTAAAGGCCAATCCAAGCGCCTTAATGTAACGAAAACCTTGTTTAGTATTGGGAGAAGCAAAGAAGTTGCTGAAGCCATCGGCACTAAAAGCCCATCCAAGCGCCTTAATGTAACGAAAACCTTGTTTAGTATTGAGAGAAGCAAACAAGTTGCTGAAGCCATCGGCACTAAAGGCCCATCCAAGCTCCTTAATGTAACGAAAACCTTGTTTAGTATCGAGAGAAGCAAACAAGTTGCTGAAGCCATCGGCACTAAAGGCCCATCCAAGCTCCTTAATGTAACGAAAACCTTGTTTAGTATCGAGAGAAGCAAACAAGTTGCTGAAGCCATCGGCACTAAAGGCCAATCCAAGCGCCTTAATGTAACGAAAACCTTGTTTAGTATTAGGAGAAGCAAACAAGTTGCTGAAGCCATCGGCACGAAAGGCCCATCCAAGCGCCTTAATGTAACGAAAACCTAGTTTAGTATCGAGAGAAGCAAACAAGTTGCTGAAGCCATCGGCACTAAAGGCCCAACCAAGCGCCTTAATGTAACGAAAACCTTGTTTAGTATCGAGAGAAGCAAACAAGTTGCTGAAGCCATCGGCACTAAAGGCCCATCCAAGCGGCTTAATGTAACGAAAACCTTGTTTAGTATCGAGAGAAGCAAACAAGTTGCTGAAGCCATCGGCACTAAAGGCCCATCCAAGCGCCTTAATGTAACGAAAACCTAGTTTAGTATCGAGAGAAGCAAACAAGTTGCTGAAGCCATCGGCACTAAAGGCCCATCCAAGCGCCTTAATGTAACGAAAACCTAGTTTAGTATCGAGAGAAGCAAACAAGTTGCTGAAGCCATCGGCACTAAAGGCCCATCCAAGCGCCTTAATGTAACGAAAACCTTGTTTAGTATCGAGAGAAGCAAACAAGTTGCTGAAGCCATCGGCACTAAAGGCCCATCCAAGCGGCTTAATGTAACGAAAACCTTGTTTAGTCTTGGGAGAAGCAAACAAGTTGCTGAAGCCATCGGCACTAAAAGCCCATCCAAGCGCCTTAAGGTAACGAAAAGCTTGTTTAGTATTGAGAGAAGCAAACAAGTCGCTGATGCCATCGGCACTAAAGGCCCATCCAAGCGCCTTAATGTAACGATAACCTTGTTTAGTATTGGGAGAAGCAAACAAGTTGCTGAAGCCATCGGCACTAAAGGCCCATCCAAGCGGCTTAATGTAACGAAAACCTTGTTTAGTATTGAGAGAAGCAAACAAGTCGCTGATGCCATCGGCACTAAAGGCCCATCCAAGCGCCTTAATGTAACGAAAAGCTTGTTTAGTCTTGGGAGAAGCAAACAAGTTGCTGAAGCCATCGGCACTAAAGGCCCATCCAAGCGCCTTAATGTAACGAAAACCTAGTTTAGTATCGAGAGAAGCAAACAAGTTGCTGAAGCCATCGGCACTAAAGGCCCATCCAAGCGCCTTAATGTAACGAAAACCTAGTTTAGTATCGAGAGAAGCAAACAAGTTGCTGAAGCCATCGGCACTAAAGGCCCATCCAAGCGCCTTAATGTAACGAAAACCTTGTTTAGTATCGAGAGAAGCAAACAAGTTGCTGAAGCCATCGGCACTAAAGGCCCATCCAAGCGGCTTAATGTAACGAAAACCTTGTTTAGTCTTGGGAGAAGCAAACAAGTTGCTGAAGCCATCGGCACTAAAAGCCCATCCAAGCGCCTTAAGGTAACGAAAAGCTTGTTTAGTATTGAGAGAAGCAAACAAGTCGCTGATGCCATCGGCACTAAAGGCCCATCCAAGCGCCTTAATGTAACGATAACCTTGTTTAGTATTGGGAGAAGCAAACAAGTTGCTGAAGCCATCGGCACTAAAGGCCCATCCAAGCGGCTTAATGTAACGAAAACCTTGTTTAGTATTGAGAGAAGCAAACAAGTCGCTGATGCCATCGGCACTAAAGGCCCATCCAAGCGCCTTAATGTAACGATAACCTTGTTTAGTATTGGGAGAAGCAAACAAGTTGCTGAAGCCATCGGCACTAAAGGCCCATCCAAGCGCCTTAATGTAACGAAAACCTTGTTTAGTATTGAGAGAAGCAAACAAGTCGCTGATGCCATCGGCACTAAAGGCCCATCCAAGCGCCTTAATGTAACGATAACCTTGTTTAGTATTGGGAGAAGCAAACAAGTTGCTGAAGCCATCGGCACTAAAAGCCCATCCAAGCGCCTTAAGGTAACGAAAAGCTTGTTTAGTATTGAGAGAAGCAAACAAGTCGCTGATGCCATCGGCACTAAAGGCCCATCCAAGCGCCTTAATGTAACGATAACCTTGTTTAGTATTGGGAGAAGCAAACAAGTTGCTGAAGCCATCGGCACTAAAGGCCCATCCAAGCGCCTTAATGTAACGAAAACCTTGTTTAGTATCGAGAGAAGCAAACAAGTTGCTGAAGCCATCGGCACTAAAGGCCCATCCAAGCGGCTTAATGTAACGAAAACCTTGTTTAGTCTTGGGAGAAGCAAACAAGTTGCTGAAGCCATCGGCACTAAATGCCCACCCAAGCGCCTTAATGTAACGAAAACCTTGTTTAGTATTGGGAGAAGCAAACAAGTTGCTGAAGCCATCGGCACTAAAAGCCCATCCAAGCGCCTTAAGGTAACGAAAAGCTTGTTTAGTCTTGGGAGAAGCAAACAAGTTGCTGAAGCCATCGGCACTAAAAGCCCATCCAAGCGCCTTAAGGTAACGAAAAGCTTGTTTAGTCTTGGGAGAAGCAAACAAGTTGCTGAAGCCATCGGCACTAAAAGCCCATCCAAGCGCCTTAAGGTAACGAAAAGCTTGTTTAGTCTTGGGAGAAGCAAACAAGTTGCTGAAGGCATCGGCACTAAAAGCCCATCCAAGCGCCTTAAGGTAACGAAAACCTTGTTTAGTCTTGGGAGAAGCAAACAAGTTGCTGAAGCCATCGGCACTAAAAGCCCATCCAAGCGCCTTAATGTAACGAAAACCTTGTTTAGTATTGGGAGAAGCAAACAAGTTGCTGAAGCCATCGGCACTAAAAGCCCATCCAAGCGCCTTAAGGTAACGAAAACCTTGTTTAGTCTTGGGAGAAGCAAACAAGTTGCTGAAGAAATCGACACTAAAAGCCCATCCAAGCGCCTTAAGGTAACGAAAAGCTTGTTTAGTCTTGGGAGAAGCAAACAAGTTGCTGAAGCCATTGGCATTAAAGGCCCATCCAAGCGCCTTAATGTAACGATAACCTGGTTTAGTATTGAGAGAAGCAAACAAGTTGCTGAAGCCATCGGCACTAAAGGCCCATCCAAGCGCCTTAATGTAACGAAAACCTTGTTTAGTATTGAGAGAAGCAAACAAGTTGCTGAAGCCATCGGCACTAAAGGCCCATCTAAGCGCCTTAATGTAACGATAACCTGGTTTAGTATTGAGAGAAGCAAACAAGTTGCTGAAGCCATCGGCACTAAAGGCCCATCCAAGCGCCTTAATGTAACGAAAACCTTGTTTAGTATTGAGAGAAGCAAACAAGTTGCTGAAGCCATCGGCACTAAAGGCCCATCCAAGCGCCCTAATGTAACGATAACCTGGTTTAGTATTGAGAGAAGCAAACAAGTTGCTGAAGCCATCGGCACTAAAGGCCCATCCAAGCGCCTTAATGTAACGAAAACCTTGTTTAGTATTGAGAGAAACAGACAAGTTGCTGAAGCCATCGGCACTAAAGGCCCATACAAGCGGCTTAATGTAACAAAAACCTTGTTTAGTATTGAGAGAAGCAAACAAGTTGCTGAAGCCATCGGCACTAAAGGCCCATCCAAGCCCCTTAATGTAACGAAAACCTTGTTTAGTATTGGGAGAAGCAAACAAGTTGCTGAAGCCATCGGCACTAAAGGCCCATCCAAGCGCCTTAATGTAACGAAAACCTTCTTTAGTATCGAGAGAAGAAAACAAGTTGCTGTAGCCATCGGCACTAAAGGCCCATCCAAGCGCCTTAATGTAACGAAAACCTTGTTTAGTATTGAGAGAAGCAAACAAGTTGCTGAAGCCATCGGCACTAAAGGCCCATCCAAGCGCCTTAATGTAACGAAAACCTTGTTTAGTATTGAGAGAAACAAACAAGGTGCTGAAGCCATCGGCACTAAAGGCCCATACAAGCGCCTTAATGTAACGAAAACCTTCTTTAGTATCGAGAGAAGAAAACAAGTTGCTGAAGCCATCGGCACTAAAGGCCCATCCAAGCGCCTTAATGTAACGAAAACCTTGTTTAGTATTGAGAGAAGCAAACAAGTTGCTGAAGCCATCGGCACTAAAGGCCCATACAAGCGCCTTAATGTAACGAAAACCTTGTTTAGTATTGAGAGAAGCAAACAAGTTGCTGAAGCCATCGGCACTAAAGGCCCATCCAAGCGCCTTAATGTAACGAAAACCTTGTTTAGTATTGGGAGAAGCAAACAAGTTGCTGAAGCCATCGGCACTAAAGGCCCATACAAACGCCTTAATGTAACGAAAACCTTGTTTAGTATTGAGAGAAGCAAACAAGTTGCTGAAGCCATCGGCACTAAAGGACCATCCAAGCGCCTTAATGTAACGAAAACCTTCTTTAGTATCGAGAGAAGAAAACAAGTTGCTGAAGCCATCGGCACTAAAGGCCCATCCAAGCGCCTTAATGTAACGAAAAACTTGTTTAGTATTGAGAGAAACAAACAAGTTGATGAAGCCATCGGCACTAAAGGCCCATACAAGCGCCTTAATGTAACGAAAACCTTCTTTAGTATCGAGAGAAGAAAACAAGTTGCTGAAGCCATCGGCACTAAAGGTCCATCCAAGCGCCTTAATGTAACGAAAACCTTGTTTAGTATTGAGAGAAGCAAACAAGTTGCTGAAGCCATCGGCACTAAAGGCCCATACAAGCGCCTTAATGTAACGAAAACCTTGTTTAGTATTGAGAGAAGCAAACAAGTTGCTGAAGCCATCGGCACTAAAGGCCCATCCAAGCGCCTTAATGTAACGAAAACCTTGTTTAGTATTGGGAGAAGCAAACAAGTTGCTGAAGCCATTGGCACTAAAGGCCCATACAAACGCCTTAATGTAACGAAAACCTTGTTTAGTATTGAGAGAAGCAAACAAGTTGCTGAAGCCATCGGCACTAAAGGACCATACAAGCGCCTTAATGTAACGAAAACCTTGTTTAGTATTGGGAGAAGCAAACAAGTTGCTGAAGCCATCGGCACTAAAGGCCCATCCAAGCACCTTAATGTAACGATAACCTTGTTTAGTATTGGGAGAAGCAAACAAGTTGCTGAAGCCATCGGCACTAAAGGCCCATACAAGCGCCTTAATGTAACGAAAACCTTGTTTAGTATTGGGAGAAGCAAACAAGTTGCTGAAGCCATCGGCACTCAAGGCCCATCCAAGCGCCTTAATGTAACGAAAACCTTGTTTAGTATTGGGAGAAGCAAACAAGTTGCTGAAGCCATCGGCACTAAAGGCCCATCCAAGCGCCTTAATGTAGCGAAAACCTTGTTTAGTATTGAGAGAAGGTAACAAGTTGTTGAAGCCATCGGCACTAAAGGCCCATCCAAGCGCCTTAATGTAACGAAAACCTTGTTTAGTATTGAGAGAAGCAAACAAGTTGCTGAAGCCATCGTCGTTAAAGGCCACCCAAGCGCCTTAATGTAACGAAAACCTTGTTTAGTATTGGGAGAAGCAAACAAGTTGCTGAAGCCATCGGCACTAAAGGCCCATACAAGCGGCTTAATGTAACAAAAACCTTGTTTAGTATTGAGAGAAGCAAACAAGTTGCTGAAGCCATCGGCACTAAAGGCCCATCCAAGCCCCTTAATGTAACGAAAACCTTGTTTAGTATTGGGAGAAGCAAACAAGTTGCTGAAGCCATCGGCACTAAAGGCCCATCCAAGCGCCTTAATGTAACGAAAACCTTCTTTAGTATCGAGAGAAGAAAACAAGTTGCTGTAGCCATCGGCACTAAAGGCCCATCCAAGCGCCTTAATGTAACGAAAACCTTGTTTAGTATTGAGAGAAGCAAACAAGTTGCTGAAGCCATCGGCACTAAAGGCCCATCCAAGCGCCTTAATGTAACGAAAACCTTGTTTAGTATTGAGAGAAACAAACAAGGTGCTGAAGCCATCGGCACTAAAGGCCCATACAAGCGCCTTAATGTAACGAAAACCTTCTTTAGTATCGAGAGAAGAAAACAAGTTGCTGAAGCCATCGGCACTAAAGGCCCATCCAAGCGCCTTAATGTAACGAAAACCTTGTTTAGTATTGAGAGAAGCAAACAAGTTGCTGAAGCCATCGGCACTAAAGGCCCATACAAGCGCCTTAATGTAACGAAAACCTTGTTTAGTATTGAGAGAAGCAAACAAGTTGCTGAAGCCATCGGCACTAAAGGCCCATCCAAGCGCCTTAATGTAACGAAAACCTTGTTTAGTATTGGGAGAAGCAAACAAGTTGCTGAAGCCATCGGCACTAAAGGCCCATACAAACGCCTTAATGTAACGAAAACCTTGTTTAGTATTGAGAGAAGCAAACAAGTTGCTGAAGCCATCGGCACTAAAGGACCATCCAAGCGCCTTAATGTAACGAAAACCTTCTTTAGTATCGAGAGAAGAAAACAAGTTGCTGAAGCCATCGGCACTAAAGGCCCATCCAAGCGCCTTAATGTAACGAAAAACTTGTTTAGTATTGAGAGAAACAAACAAGTTGATGAAGCCATCGGCACTAAAGGCCCATACAAGCGCCTTAATGTAACGAAAACCTTCTTTAGTATCGAGAGAAGAAAACAAGTTGCTGAAGCCATCGGCACTAAAGGTCCATCCAAGCGCCTTAATGTAACGAAAACCTTGTTTAGTATTGAGAGAAGCAAACAAGTTGCTGAAGCCATCGGCACTAAAGGCCCATACAAGCGCCTTAATGTAACGAAAACCTTGTTTAGTATTGAGAGAAGCAAACAAGTTGCTGAAGCCATCGGCACTAAAGGCCCATCCAAGCGCCTTAATGTAACGAAAACCTTGTTTAGTATTGGGAGAAGCAAACAAGTTGCTGAAGCCATTGGCACTAAAGGCCCATACAAACGCCTTAATGTAACGAAAACCTTGTTTAGTATTGAGAGAAGCAAACAAGTTGCTGAAGCCATCGGCACTAAAGGACCATACAAGCGCCTTAATGTAACGAAAACCTTGTTTAGTATTGGGAGAAGCAAACAAGTTGCTGAAGCCATCGGCACTAAAGGCCCATCCAAGCACCTTAATGTAACGATAACCTTGTTTAGTATTGGGAGAAGCAAACAAGTTGCTGAAGCCATCGGCACTAAAGGCCCATACAAGCGCCTTAATGTAACGAAAACCTTGTTTAGTATTGGGAGAAGCAAACAAGTTGCTGAAGCCATCGGCACTCAAGGCCCATCCAAGCGCCTTAATGTAACGAAAACCTTGTTTAGTATTGGGAGAAGCAAACAAGTTGCTGAAGCCATCGGCACTAAAGGCCCATCCAAGCGCCTTAATGTAGCGAAAACCTTGTTTAGTATTGAGAGAAGGTAACAAGTTGTTGAAGCCATCGGCACTAAAGGCCCATCCAAGCGCCTTAATGTAACGAAAACCTTGTTTAGTATTGAGAGAAGCAAACAAGTTGCTGAAGCCATCGTCGTTAAAGGCCACCCAAGCGCCTTAATGTAACGAAAACCTTGTTTAGTATTGGGAGAAGCAAACAAGTTGGTGAAGCCATCGCACTAAAGGCCCATCCAAGCGCCTTAATGTAACGAAAACCTTGTTTAGTATTGGGAGAAGCAAACAAGTTGCTGAAGCCATCGGCACTAAAGGCCCATCCAAGCGCCTTAATGTAACGAAAACGATGTTTATTATTGGGAGAAGCAAACAAGTTGCTGAAGCCATCGGCACTAAGGGCCCATCCAAGCGCCTTAATGTAACGAAAACCTTGTTTAGTATTGGGAGAAGCAAACAAGTTGCTGAAGCCATCGGCACTAAAGGCCCATCCAAGCGCCTTAATGTAACGAAAACCTTGTTTAGTATTGAGAGAAGCAAACAAGTTGCTGAAGCCATCGGCTGTAAAGGCCCATCCAAGTGCCTTAATGTAACGAAAACCTTGTTTAGTATTGAGAGAAGCAAACAAGTTGCTGAAGCCATCGGCACTAAAGGCCCATCCAAGCGCCTTAATGTAACGAAAACCTTGTTTAGTATTTTGAGAAGCAAACAAGTTGCGGAAGCCTTTGGCACTAAAGGCCCATCCAAGCGCCTTAATGTAACGAAAACCTTGTTTAGTATTGGGAGAAGCAAACAAGTTGCTGAAGCCATCGGCACTAAAGGCCCATCCAAGCGCCTTAATGTAACGAAAACCTTGTTTAGTATTGGGAGAAGCAAACAAGTTGCTGAAGCCATCGGCACTAAAGGCCCATCCAAGCGCCTTAATGTAACGAAAACCTTGTTTAGTATTGGGAGACGCAAACAAGTTGCTGAAGCCATCGGCACTAAAGGCTCATCCAAGCGCCTTAATGTAACGAAAACCTTGTTTAGTATTGGGAGAAGCAAACAAGTTGCTGAAGCCATCGGCACTAAAGGCCCATCCAAGCGCCTTAATGTAACGAAAACCTTGTTTAGTATTGGGAGAAGCAAACAAGTTGCTGAAGCCATCGGCACTAAAGGCCCATCCAATCGCCTTAAAGAAACGAAAACCTTGTTTAGTATTGGGAGAAGCAAACAAGTTGCTGAAGCCATCGGCACTAAAGGCCCATCCAAGCGCCTTAATGTAACGAAAACCTTGTTTAGTATTGGGAGAAGCAAACAAGTTGCTGAAGCCATCGGCACTAAAGGCCCATCCAAGCGCCTTAATGTAACGAAAACCTTGATTAGTATTGGGAGAAGCAAACAAGTTGCTGAAGCCATCGGCACTAAAGGCCCATCCAAGCGCCTTAATGTAACGAAAATCTTGTTTAGTATTGGGAGAAGCAAACAAGTTGCTGAAGCCATCGGCACTAAAGGCCCATCCAAGCGCCTTAATGTAACGAAAACCTTGTTTAGTATTGGGAGAAGCAAACAAGTTGCTGAAGCCATCGGCACTAAAGGCCCATCCAAGCGCCTTAATGTAACGAAAACCTTTTTTAGTATTGGGAGAAGCAAACAAGTTGCTGAAGCCATCGGCACTAAAGGCCCATCCAAGCGCCTTAACGTAACGAAAACCTTGTTTATTATTGGGAGAAGCAAACAAGTTGCTGAAGCCATCGGCACTAAAGGCCAATCCAAGCGCCTTAATGTAACGAAAACCTTGTTTAGTATTGGGAGAAGCAAACAAGTTGCTGAAGCCATCGGCACTAAAGGCCCATCCAAGCGCCTTAATGTAACGAAAACCTTGTTTAGTATTGGGAGAAGCAAACAAGTTGCTGAAGCCATCGGCACTAAAGGCCCATCCAAGCGCCTTAATGTAACGAAAACCTTGTTTAGTATTGGAAGAAGCAAACAAGTTGCTGAAGCCATCGACACTAAAGGCTTATCCAAGCGCCTTAATGTAACGAAAACCTTGTTTAGTATTGGGAGAAGCAAACAAGTTGCTGAAGCCATCGGCAATAAAGGCCCATCCAAGCGCCTTAATGTAACGAAAACCTTGTTTAGTATTGGGAGAAGCAAACAAGTTGCTGAAGCCATCGGCACTAAAGGCCCATCCAAGCGCCTTAATGTAACGAAAAAATTGTTTAGTATTGGGAGAAGCAAACAAGTTGCTGAAGCCATCGGCAATAATGGCCCATCCAAGCGCCTTAATGTAACGAAAACCTTGTTTAGTATTAGGAGAAGCAAACAAGTTGCTGAAGCCATCGGCACTAAAGGCCCATCCAAGCGCCTTAATGTAAGGAAAACCTTGTCTAGTATTGGAAGAAGCAAACAAGTTGCTGAAGCCATCGGCACTAAAGGCCCATCCAAGCGCCTTAATGTAACGAAAACCTTGTTTAGTATTGGGAGAAGCAAACAAGTTGCTGAAGCCATCGGCACTAAAGGCCCATCCAAGCGCCTTAATGTAACGAAAACCTTGTTTAGTATTGGGAGAAGCAAACAAGTTGCTGAAGCCATCGGCACTAAAGGCCCATCCAAGCGCCTTAATGTAACGAAAACCTTGTTTAGTATTGGGAGAAGCAAACAAGTTGCTGAAGCCATCGGCACTAAAGGCCCATCCAAGCGCCTTAATGTAACGAAAACCTTGTTTAGTATTTGGAGAAGCAAACAAGTTGCTGAAGCCATCGGCACTAAAGGCCCATCCAAGCGCCTTAATGTAACGAAAACCTTGTTTAGTATTGGGAGAAGCAAACAAGTTGCTGAAGCCATCGGCACTAAAGGCCCATCCAAGCGCCTTAATGTAACGAAAACCTTGTTTAGTATTGGGAGAAGCAAACAAGTTGCTGAAGCCATCGGCACTAAAGGCCCATCCAAGCGCCTTAATGTAACGAAAACCTTGTTTAGTATTGCGAGAAGCAAACAAGTTGCTGAAGCCATCGGCACTAAAGGCCCATCCAAGCGCCTTAATGTAACGAAAACCTTGTTTAGTATTGGGAGAAGCAAACAAGTTGCTGAAGCCATCGGCACTAAAGGCCCATCCAAGCGCCTTAATGTAACGAAAACCTTGTTTAGTATTGGGAGAAGCAAACAAGTTGCTGAAGCCATCGGCACTAAAGGCCCATCCAAGCGCCTTAATGTAACGAAAACCTTGTTTAATATTGGGAGAAGCAAACAAGTTGCTGAAGCCATCGGCACTAAAGGCCCATCCAAGCGCCTTAATGTAACGAAAACCTTGTTTAGTATTGGGAGAAGCAAACAAGTTTCTGAAGCCATCGGCACTAAAGGCCCATCCAAGCGCCTTAATGTAACGAAAACCTTGTTTAGTATTGGGAGAAGCAAACAAGTTGCTGAAGCCCTCGGCACTAAAGGCCCATCCAAGCGCCTTAATGTAACGAAAACCTTGTTTAGTATTGGGAGAAGCAAACAAGTTGCTGAAGCCATCGGCACTAAAGGCCCATCCAAGCGCCTTAATGTAACGAAAACCTTGTTTAGTATTGGGAAAAGCAAACAAGTTACTGAAGCCATCGGCACTAAAGGCCCATCCAAGCGCCTTAATGTAACGAAAACCTTGTTTAGTATTGGGAGAAGCAAACAAGTTGCTGAAGCCATCGGCACTAAAGGCCCATCCAAGCGCCTTAATGTAACGAAAACCTTGTTTAATATTGGGAGAAGCAAACAAGTTGCTGAAGCCATCGGCACTAAAGGCCCATCCAAGCGCCTTAATGTAACGAAAACCTTGTTTAGTATTGGGAGAAGCAAACAAGTTGCTGAAGCCATCGGCACTAAAGGCCCATCCAAGCGCCTTAATGTAACGAAAACCTTGTTTAGTATTAGGAGAAGCAAACAAGTTGCTGAAGCCATCGGCACTAAAGGCCCATCCAAGCGCCTTAATGTAAGGAAAACCTTGTTTAGTATTGGGAGAAGCAAACAAGTTGCTGAAGCCATCGGCACTAAAGGCCCATCCAAGCGCCTTAATGTAACGAAAACCTTGTTTAGTATTGGGAGAAGCAAACAAGTTGCTGAAGCCATCGGCACTAAAGGCCCATCCAAGCGCCTTAATGTAACGAAAACCTTGTTTAGTATTGGGAGAAGCAAACAAGTTGCTGAAGCCATCGGCACTAAAGGCCCATTCAAGCGCCTTAATGTAACGAAAACCTTGTTTAGTATTGGGAGAAGCAAACAAGTTGCTGAAGCCATCGGCACTAAAGGCCCATCCAAGCGCCTTAATGTAACGAAAACCTAGTTTAGTATTGAGGGAAGCAAACAAGTTGCTGAAGCCATCGGCACTAAAGGCCCATCCAAGCGCCTTAATGTAACGAAAACCTTGTTTAGTATTGGCAGAAGCAAACAAGTTGCTGAAGCCATCGGCACTAAAGGCCCATCCAAGCGCCTTAATGTAACGAAAACCTAGTTTAGTATTGAGGGAAGCAAACAAGTTGCTGAAGCCATCGGCACTAAAGGCCCATCCAAGCGCCTTAATGTAACGAAAACCTAGTTTAGTATTGAAGGAAGCAAACAAGTTGCTGAAGCCATCGGCACTAAAGGCCCATCCAAGCGCCTTAATGTAACGAAAACCTTGTTTAGTATTGAGAGAAGCAAACAAGTTGCTGAAGCCATCGGCACTAAAGGCCCATCCAAGCGCCTTAATGTAACGAAAACCTTGTTTAGTATTGAGAGAAGCAAACAAGTTGCTGAAGCCATCGTCACTAAAGGCCCATCCAAGCGCCTTAATGTAACGAAAACCTGGTTTAGTATTGAGAGAAGCAAACAAGTTGCTGAAGCCATCGGCACTAAAGGCCCATCCAAGCGCCTTAATGTAACGAAAACCTTGTTTATTATTGAGAGAAGCAAACAAGTTGCTGAAGCCATCGGCACTAAAGGCCCATCCAAGCGCCTTAATGTAACGAAAACCTTGTTTAGTATTGGGAGAAGCAAACAAGTTGCTGAAGCCATCGGCACTAAAGGCCCATCCAAGCGCCTTAATGTAACGATAACCTGGTTTAGTATTGAGAGAAGCAAACAAGTTGTTGAAGCCATCGGCACTAAAGAACCATCCAAGCGCCTTAATGTAACGATAACCTGGTTTAGTATTGAGAGAAGCAAGCAAGTTGCTGAAGCCATCGGCACTAAAGGCCCATCCAAGCGCCTTAATGTAACGAAAACTTAGTTTAGTATTGAGGGAAGCAAACAAGTTGCTGAAGCCATCGGCACTAAAGGCCCATCCAAGCGCCTTAATGTAACGAAAACCTAGTTTAGTATTGAGGGAAGCAAACAAGTTACTGAAGCCATCGGCACTAAAGGCCCATCCAAGCGCCTTAATGTAACGAAAACCTAGTTTAGTATTGAGAGAAGCAAACAAGTTGCTGAAGCCATCGGCACTAAAGGCCCATCCAAGCGCCTTAATGTAACGAAAACCTAGTTTAGTATTGAGGGAAGCAAACAAGTTGCAAAAGCCATCGGCACTAAAGGCCCATACAAGCGCCTTAATGTAATGAAAACCTTGTTTAGTATTGAGAGAAGCAAACAAGTTGCTGAAGCCATCGGCACTAAAGGCCCATCCAAGCGCCTTAATGTAACGAAAACCTTGTTTAGTATTGAGAGAACCAAACAAGTTGCTGAAGCCATCGTCACTAAAGGCCCATCCAAGCGCCTTAATGTAACGATAACCTGGTTTAGTATTGAGAGAAGCAAACAAGTTGTTGAAGCCATCGGCACTAAAGGCCCATCCAAGCGCCTTAATGTAACGATAACCTGGTTTAGAATTGAGAGAAGCAAACAAGTTGCTGAAGCCATCGGCACTAAAGGCCCACCAAAGCGCCTTAATGTAACGAAAACCTTGTTTAGTATTGAGAGAAGCAAACAAGTTGCTGAAGCCATCGGCACTAAAGGCCCATCCAAGCGCCTTAATGTAACGAAAACCTTGTTTAGTATTTAGAGAAGCAAACAAGTTGCTGAAGCCATCGGCACTAAAGGCCCATCCAAGCGCCTTAATGTAACGAAAACCTTGTTTAGTATTGAGAGAAGCAAACAAGTTGCTGAAGCCATCGGCACTAAAGGCCCATCCAAGCGCCTTAATGTAACGAAAATCTGGTTTAGTATTGAGAGAAGCAAACAAGTTGCTGAAGCCATCGGCACTAAAGGCCCATCCAAGCGCCTTAATGTAACGAAAACCTTGTTTTGTATTGAGAGAAGCAAACAAGTTGCTGAAGCCATCGGCACTAAAGGCCCATCCAAGCGCCTTAATGTATCGAAAACCTTGTTTAGTATCGAGAGAAGCAAACAAGTTGCTGAAGCCATCGGCACTAAAGGCCCACCCAAGCGCCTTAATGTAACGAAAACTTTGTTTAGTATTGAGAGAAGCAAACAAGTTGCCGAAGCCATCGGCACTAAAGGCCCATCCAAGCGCCTTAATGTAACGAAAACCTAGTTTAGTATTGAGGGAAGCAAACAAGTTGCTGAAGCCATCGGCACTAAAGGCCCATCCAAGCGCCTTAATGTAACGAAAACCTTGTTTAGTATTGGCAGAAGCAAACAAGTTGCTGAAGCCATCGGCACTAAAGGCCCATCCAAGCGCCTTAATGTAACGAAAACCTAGTTTAGTATTGAGGGAAGCAAACAAGTTGCTGAAGCCATCGGCACTAAAGGCCCATCCAAGCGCCTTAATGTAACGAAAACCTAGTTTAGTATTGAAGGAAGCAAACAAGTTGCTGAAGCCATCGGCACTAAAGGCCCATCCAAGCGCCTTAATGTAACGAAAACCTTGTTTAGTATTGAGAGAAGCAAACAAGTTGCTGAAGCCATCGGCACTAAAGGCCCATCCAAGCGCCTTAATGAAACGAAAACCTTGTTTAGTATTGAGAGAAGCAAACAAGTTGCTGAAGCCATCGTCACTAAAGGCCCATCCAAGCGCCTTAATGTAACGAAAACCTGGTTTAGTATTGAGAGAAGCAAACAAGTTGCTGAAGCCATCGGCACTAAAGGCCCATCCAAGCGCCTTAATGTAACGAAAACCTTGTTTATTATTGAGAGAAGCAAACAAGTTGCTGAAGCCATCGGCACTAAAGGCCCATCCAAGCGCCTTAATGTAACGAAAACCTTGTTTAGTATTGGGAGAAGCAAACAAGTTGCTGAAGCCATCGGCACTAAAGGCCCATCCAAGCGCCTTAATGTAACGATAACCTGGTTTAGTATTGAGAGAAGCAAACAAGTTGTTGAAGCCATCGGCACTAAAGAACCATCCAAGCGCCTTAATGTAACGATAACCTGGTTTAGTATTGAGAGAAGCAAGCAAGTTGCTGAAGCCATCGGCACTAAAGGCCCATCCAAGCGCCTTAATGTAACGAAAACTTAGTTTAGTATTGAGGGAAGCAAACAAGTTGCTGAAGCCATCGGCACTAAAGGCCCATCCAAGCGCCTTAATGTAACGAAAACCTAGTTTAGTATTGAGGGAAGCAAACAAGTTACTGAAGCCATCGGCACTAAAGGCCCATCCAAGCGCCTTAATGTAACGAAAACCTAGTTTAGTATTGAGAGAAGCAAACAAGTTGCTGAAGCCATCGGCACTAAAGGCCCATCCAAGCGCCTTAATGTAACGAAAACCTAGTTTAGTATTGAGGGAAGCAAACAAGTTGCAAAAGCCATCGGCACTAAAGGCCCATACAAGCGCCTTAATGTAATGAAAACCTTGTTTAGTATTGAGAGAAGCAAACAAGTTGCTGAAGCCATCGGCACTAAAGGCCCATCCAAGCGCCTTAATGTAACGAAAACCTTGTTTAGTATTGAGAGAACCAAACAAGTTGCTGAAGCCATCGTCACTAAAGGCCCATCCAAGCGCCTTAATGTAACGATAACCTGGTTTAGTATTGAGAGAAGCAAACAAGTTGTTGAAGCCATCGGCACTAAAGGCCCATCCAAGCGCCTTAATGTAACGATAACCTGGTTTAGAATTGAGAGAAGCAAACAAGTTGCTGAAGCCATCGGCACTAAAGGCCCACCAAAGCGCCTTAATGTAACGAAAACCTTGTTTAGTATTGAGAGAAGCAAACAAGTTGCTGAAGCCATCGGCACTAAAGGCCCATCCAAGCGCCTTAATGTAACGAAAACCTTGTTTAGTATTTAGAGAAGCAAACAAGTTGCTGAAGCCATCGGCACTAAAGGCCCATCCAAGCGCCTTAATGTAACGAAAACCTTGTTTAGTATTGAGAGAAGCAAACAAGTTGCTGAAGCCATCGGCACTAAAGGCCCATCCAAGCGCCTTAATGTAACGAAAATCTGGTTTAGTATTGAGAGAAGCAAACAAGTTGCTGAAGCCATCGGCACTAAAGGCCCATCCAAGCGCCTTAATGTAACGAAAACCTTGTTTTGTATTGAGAGAAGCAAACAAGTTGCTGAAGCCATCGGCACTAAAGGCCCATCCAAGCGCCTTAATGTAACGAAAACCTTGTTTAGTATCGAGAGAAGCAAACAAGTTGCTGAAGCCATCGGCACTAAAGGCCCACCCAAGCGCCTTAATGTAACGAAAACTTTGTTTAGTATTGAGAGAAGCAAACAAGTTGCCGAAGCCATCGGCACTAAAGGCCCATCCAAGAGCCTTAATGTAACGAAAACCTTGTTTAGTATCGAGAGAAGCAAACAAGTTGCTGAAGCCATCGGCACTAAAGGCCCATCCAAGCGCCTTAATGTAACGAAAGCCTTGTTTAGTATTGAGAGAAGCAAATAAGTTGCTGAAGCCATTGGCACTAAAGGCCCATCCAAGCGCCTTAATGTAACGAAAACCTTGTTTAGTATAGAGAGAAGCAAACAAGTTGCTGAAGCCATCGGCACTAAAGGCCCATCCAAGCGCCTTAATGTAACGAAAACCTTGTTTAGTATCGAGAGAAGCAAACAAGTTGCTGAAGCCATCGGCACTAAAGGCCCATCCAAGCGCCTTAGTGTAACGAAAACCTTGTTTAGTATCGAGAGCAGCAAACAAGTTGCTGAAGCCATCGGCACTAAAGGCCCATCCAAGCGCCTTAATGTAACGAAAACCTTGTTTAGTATTGGGAGAAGCAAACAAGTTGCTGAAGCCATCGGCACTAAAGGCCCATCCAAGCGCCTTAATGTAACGAAAACCTTGTTTAGTATTGGGAGAAGCAAACAAGTTGCTGAAGCCATCGGCACTAAAGGCCCATCCAAGCGCCTTAATGTAACGAAAACCTTGTTTAATATTGGGAGAAGCAAACAAGTTGCTGAAGCCATCGGCACTAAAGGCCCATCCAAGCGCCTTAATGTAACGAAAACCTTGTTTAGTATTGGGAGAAGCAAACAAGTTGCTGAAGCCATCGGCACTAAAGGCCCATCCAAGCGCCTTAATGTAACGAAAACCTTGTTTAGTATTAGGAGAAGCAAACAAGTTGCTGAAGCCATCGGCACTAAAGGCCCATCCAAGCGCCTTAATGTAATGAAAACCTTGTTTAGTATTGGGAGAAGCAAACAAGTTGCTGAAGCCATAGGCACTAAAGGCCCATCCAAGCGCCTTAATGTAACGAAAACCTTGTTTAGTATTGGGAGAAGCAAACAAGTTGCTGAAGCCATCGGCACTAAAGGCCCATCCAAGCGCCTTAATGTAACGAAAACCTTGTTTAGTATTGGGAGAAGCAAACAAGTTGCTGAAGCCATCGGCACTAAAGGCCCATTCAAGCGCCTTAATGTAACGAAAACCTTGTTTAGTATTGGGAGAAGCAAACAAGTTGCTGAAGCCATCGGCACTAAAGGCCCATCCAAGCGCCTTAATGTAACGAAAACCTAGTTTAGTATTGAGGGAAGCAAACAAGTTGCTGAAGCCATCGGCACTAAAGGCCCATCCAAGCGCCTTAATGTAACGAAAACCTTGTTTAGTATTGGGAGAAGCAAACAAGTTGCTGAAGCCATCGGCACTAAAGGCCCATCCAAGCGCCTTAATGTAACGAAAACCTAGTTTAGTATTGAGGGAAGCAAACAAGTTGCTGAAGCCATCGGCACTAAAGGCCCATCCAAGCGCCTTAATGTAACGATAACCTGGTTTAGAATTGAGAGAAGCAAACAAGTTGCTGAAGCCATCGGCACTAAAGGCCCACCAAAGCGCCTTAATGTAACGAAAACCTTGTTTAGTATTGAGAGAAGCAAACAAGTTGCTGAAGCCATCGGCACTAAAGGCCCATCCAAGCGCCTTAATGTAACGAAAACCTTGTTTAGTATTTAGAGAAGCAAACAAGTTGCTGAAGCCATCGGCACTAAAGGCCCATCCAAGCGCCTTAATGTAACGAAAACCATGTTTAGTATTGAGAGAAGCAAACAAGTTGCTGAAGCCATCGGCACTAAAGGCCCATCCAAGCGCCTTAATGTAACGAAAATCTGGTTTAGTATTGAGAGAAGCAAACAAGTTGCTGAAGCCATCGGCACTAAAGGCCCATCCAAGCGCCTTAATGTAACGAAAACCTTGTTTTGTATTGAGAGAAGCAAACAAGTTGCTGAAGCCATCGGCACTAAAGGCCCATCCAAGCGCCTTAATGTAACGAAAACCTTGTTTAGTATCGAGAGAAGCAAACAAGTTGCTGAAGCCATCGGCACTAAAGGCCCACCCAAGCGCCTTAATGTAACGAAAACTTTGTTTAGTATTGAGAGAAGCAAACAAGTTGCCGAAGCCATCGGCACTAAAGGCCCATCCAAGAGCCTTAATGTAACGAAAACCTTGTTTAGTATCGAGAGAAGCAAACAAGTTGCTGAAGCCATCGACACTAAAGGCCCATCCAAGCGCCTTAATGTAACGAAAGCCTTGTTTAGTATTGAGAGAAGCAAATAAGTTGCTGAAGCCATTTTTCACTAAAGGCCCATCCAAGCGCCTTAATGTAACGAAAACCTTGTTTAGTATCGAGAGAAGCAAACAAGTTGCTGAAGCCATCGGCACTAAAGGCCCATCCAAGCGCCTTAATGTAACGAAAACCTTGTTTAGTATCGAGAGAAGCAAACAAGTTGCTGAAGCCATCGGCACTAAAGGCCCATCCAAGCGCCTTAGTGTAACGAAAACCTTGTTTAGTATCGAGAGCAGCAAACAAGTTGCTGAAGCCATCGGCACTAAAGGCCCATCCAAGCGCCTTAATGTAACGAAAACCTTGTTTAGTATTGGGAGAAGCAAACAAGTTGCTGAAGCCATCGGCACTAAAGGCCCATCCAAGCGCCTTAATGTAACGAAAACCTTGTTTAGTATTAGGAGAAGCAAACAAGTTGCTGAAGCCATCGGCACTAAAGGCCCATCCAAGCGCCTTAATGTAAGGAAAACCTTGTTTAGTATTGGGAGAAGCAAACAAGTTGCTGAAGCCATCGGCACTAAAGGCCCATCCAAGCGCCTTAATGTAACGAAAACCTTGTTTAGTATTGGGAGAAGCAAACAAGTTGCTGAAGCCATCGGCACTAAAGGCCCATCCAAGCGCCTTAATGTAACGAAAACCTTGTTTAGTATTGGGAGAAGCAAACAAGTTGCTGAAGCCATCGGCACTAAAGGCCCATTCAAGCGCCTTAATGTAACGAAAACCTTGTTTAGTATTGGGAGAAGCAAACAAGTTGCTGAAGCCATCGGCACTAAAGGCCCATCCAAGCGCCTTAATGTAACGAAAACCTAGTTTAGTATTGAGGGAAGCAAACAAGTTGCTGAAGCCATCGGCACTAAAGGCCCATCCAAGCGCCTTAATGTAACGAAAACCTTGTTTAGTATTGGGAGAAGCAAACAAGTTGCTGAAGCCATCGGCACTAAAGGCCCATCCAAGCGCCTTAATGTAACGAAAACCTAGTTTAGTATTGAGGGAAGCAAACAAGTTGCTGAAGCCATCGGCACTAAAGGCCCATCCAAGCGCCTTAATGTAACGAAAACCTAGTTTAGTATTGAAGGAAGCAAACAAGTTGCTGAAGCCATCGGCACTAAAGGCCCATCCAAGCGCCTTAATGTAACGAAAACCTTGTTTAGTATTGAGAGAAGCAAACAAGTTGCTGAAGCCATCGGCACTAAAGGCCCATCCAAGCGCCTTAATGTAACGAAAACCTTGTTTAGTATTGAGAGAAGCAAACAAGTTGCTGAAGCCATCGTCACTAAAGGCCCATCCAAGCGCCTTAATGTAACGAAAACCTGGTTTAGTATTGAGAGAAGCAAACAAGTTGCTGAAGCCATCGGCACTAAAGGCCCATCCAAGCGCCTTAATGTAACGAAAACCTTGTTTATTATTGAGAGAAGCCAACAAGTTGCTGAAGCCATCGGCACTAAAGGCCCATCCAAGCGCCTTAATGTAACGAAAACCTTGTTTAGTATTGGGAGAAGCAAACAAGTTGCTGAAGCCATCGGCACTAAAGGCCCATCCAAGCGCCTTAATGTAACGATAACCTGGTTTAGTATTGAGAGAAGCAAACAAGTTGTTGAAGCCATCGGCACTAAAGAACCATCCAAGCGCCTTAATGTAACGAAAACCTTGTTTAGTATTGAGAGAACCAAACAAGTTGCTGAAGCCATCGTCACTAAAGACCCATCCAAGCGCCTTAATGTAACGATAACCTGGTTTAGTATTGAGAGAAGCAAACAAGTTGTTGAAGCCATCGGCACTAAAGGCCCATCCAAGCGCCTTAATGTAACGATAACCTGGTTTAGAATTGAGAGAAGCAAACAAGTTGCTGAAGCCATCGGCACTAAAGGCCCATCCAAGCGCCTTAATGTAACGAAAACCTAGTTTAGTATTGAGGGTAGCAAACAAGTTGCTGAAGCCATCGGCACTAAAGGCCCACCAAAGCGCCTTAATGTAACGAAAACCTTGTTTAGTATTGAGAGAAGCAAACAAGTTGCTGAAGCCATCGGCACTAAAGGCCCATCCAAGCGCCTTAATGTAACGAAAACCTTGTTTAGTATTTAGAGAAGCAAACAAGTTGCTGAAGCCATCGGCACTAAAGGCCCATCCAAGCGCCTTAATGTAACGAAAACCTTGTTTTGTATTGAGAGAAGCAAACAAGTTGCTGAAGCCATCGGCACTAAAGGCCCATCCAAGCGCCTTAATGTAACGAAAACCTTGTTTAGTATCGAGAGAAGCAAACAAGTTGCTGAAGCCATCGGCACTAAAGGCCCACCCAAGCGCCTTAATGTAACGAAAACTTTGTTTAGTATTGAGAGAAGCAAACAAGTTGCTGAAGCCATCGGCACTAAAGGCCCATCCAAGAGCCTTAATGTAACGAAAACCTTGTTTAGTATCGAGAGAAGCAAACAAGTTGCTGAAGCCATCGGCACTAAAGGCCCATCCAAGCGCCTTAATGTAACGAAAGCCTTGTTTAGTATTGAGAGAAGAAAATAAGTTGCTGAAGCCATTGGCACTAAAGGCCCATCCAAGCGCCTTAATGTAACGAAAACCTTGTTTAGTATCGAGAGAAGCAAACAAGTTGCTGAAGCCATCGGCACTAAAGGCCCATCCAAGCGCCTTAATGTAACGAAAACCTTGTTTAGTATCGAGAGAAGCAAACAAGTTGCTGAAGCCATCGGCACTAAAGGCCCATCCAAGCGCCTTAGTGTAACGAAAACCTTGTTTAGTATCGAGAGCAGCAAACAAGTTGCTGAAGCCATCGGCACTAAAGGCCCATCCAAGCCCCTTAATGTAACGAAAACCTTGTTTAGTATCGAGAGAAGCAAACAAGTTGCTGAAGCCATCGGCACTAAAGGCCCATCCAAGCGCCTTAATGTAACGAATATCCTTGTTTAGTATTGAGAGAAGCAAACAAGTTGCTGAAGCCATCGGCACTAAAGGCCCATCCAAGCGCCTTAATGTAACGAAAACCTTGTTTAGTATCGAGAGAAGCAAACACGTTGCTGAAGCCATCGGCACTAAAGGCCCATCCAAGCGCCTTAATGTAACGAAACCCTTGTTTAGTATCGAGAGAAGCAAACAAGTTGCTGAAGCCATCGGCACTAAAGGCCCACCCAAGCGCCTTAATGTAACGAAACCCTTGTTTAGTATTGAGAGAAGCAAACAAGTTGCTGAAGCCATCGGCACTAAAGGCCCATCCAAGCGCCTTAATGTAACGAAAACCTTGTTTAGTATTGAGAGAAGCAAACAAGTTGCTGAAGCCATCGTCACTATAGGCCCATCCAAGCGCCTTAATGTAACGAAACCCTTGTTTAGTATTGAGAGAAGCAAACAAGTTGCTGAAGCCATCGTCACTAAAGGCCCATCCAAGCGCCTTAATGTAACGAAAACCTAGTTTAGTATTGAGAGAAGCAAACAAGTTGCTGAAGCCATCGTCACTAAAGGCCCATCCAAGCGCCTTAATGTAACGAAACCCTTGTTTAGTATTGAGAGAAGCAAACAAGTTGCTGAAGCCATCGGCACTAAAGGCCCATCCAAGCGCCTTAATGTAACGAAAACCTTGTTTAGTATTCAGAGAAGCAAACAAGTTGCTGAAGCCATCGGCACTAAAGGCCCATCCAAGCGCCTTAATGTAACGAACACCTTGTTTAGTATTCAGAGAAGCAAACAAGTGGCTGAAGCCATCGGCACTAAAGGCCCATCCAAGCGCCTTAATGTAACGAAAACCTTGTTTAGTATTGAGAGAAGCAAACAAGTTGCTGAAGCCATCGGCACTAAAGGCCCATCCAAGCGCCTTAATGTAACGAAAACCTTGTTTAGTATTGAGAGAAGCAAACAAGTTGCTGAAGCCATCGTCACTAAAGGCCCATCCAAGCGCCTTAATGTAACGTAAACCTTGTTTAGTATTGGGAGAAGCAAACAAGTTGCTGAAGCCATCGTCACTAAAGGCCCATCCAAGCGCCTTAATGTAACGAAACCCTTGTTTAGTATTGAGAGAAGCAAACAAGATGCTGAAGCCATCGGCACTAAAGGCCCATCCAAGCGCCTTAATGTAACGAAAACCTTGTTTAGTATTGAGAGAAGCAAACAAGTTGCTGAAGCCATCGTCACTAAAGGCCCATCCAAGCGCCTTAATGTAACGAAAACCTTGTTTAGTATTGAGAGAAGCAAACAAGTTGCTGAAGCCATCGTCACTAAAGGCCCATCCAAGCGCCTTAATGTAACGAAAACCTTGTTTAGTATTGAGAGAAGCAAACAAGTTGCTGAAGCCATCGTCACTAAAGGCCCATCCAAGCGCCTTAATGTAACGAAAACCTTGTTTAGTATTGAGAGAAGCAAACAAGTTGCTGAAGCTATCGTCACTAAAGGCCCATCCAAGCGCCTTAATGTAACGAAACCCTTGTTTAGTATTGAGAGAAGCAAACAAGTTGCTGAAGCCATCGGCACTAAAGGCCCAACCAAGCGCCTTAATGTAACGAAAACCTTGTTTAGTATTGAGAGAAGCAAACAAGTTGCTGAAGCCATCGTCACTAAAGGCCCATCCAAGCGCCTTAATGTAACGAAAACCTTGTTTAGTATTGAGAGAAGCAAACAAGTTGCTGAAGCCATCGTCACTAAAGGCCCATCCAAGCGCCCTTAATGTAACGAAACCCCTTGTTTAGTATTGAGAGAAGCAAACAAGTTGCTGAAGCCATCGGCACTAAAGGCCCATCCAAGCGCCTTAATGTAACGAAAACCTTGTTTAGTATTGGGAGAAGCAAACAAGTTGCTGAAGAAATCGGCACTAAAGGCCCATCCAAGCGCCTTAATGTAACGAAAACCTTGTTTAGTATTGGGAGAAGCAAACAAGTTGCTGAAGCCATCGGCACTAAAGGCCCATCCAAGCGCCTTAATGTAACGAAAACCTTGTTTAGTATTGGGGAGAAGCAAACAAGTTGCTGAAGCCATCGGCACTAAAGGCCCATCCAAGCGCCTTAATGTAACGAAAACCTTGTTTAGTATTGGGAGAAGCAAACAAGTTGCTGAAGCCATCGGCACTAAAGGCCATCCAAGCGCCTTAATGTAACGAAAACCTTGTTTAGTATTGAGAGAAGCAAACAAGTTGCTGAAGCCATCGGCACTAAAGGCCCATCCAAGCGCCTTAATGTAACGAAAACCTTGTTTAGTATTGGGAGAAGCAAACAAGTTGCTGAAGCCATCGGCACTAAAGGCCCATCCAAGCGCCTTAATGTAACGAAAACCTTGTTTAGTATTGGGAGAAGCAAACAAGTTGCTGAAGCCATCGGCACTAAAGGCATATCCAAGCGCCTTAATGTAACGAAAACCTTGTTTAGTATTGGGAGAAGCAAACAAGTTGCTGAAGCCATCGGCACTAAAGGCATATCCAAGCGCCTTAATGTAACGAAAAACCTTGTTTAGTATTGGGAGAAGCAAACAAGTTGCTGAAGCCATCGGCACTAAAGGCCCATCCAAGCGCCTTAATGTAACGAAAACCTTGTTTAGTATTGGGGAAGAAGCAAACAAGTTGCTGAAGCCATCGGCACTAAAGGCCCATCCAAGCGCCTTAATGTAACGAAAACCTTGTTTAGTATTGGGAGAAGCAAACAAGTTGCTGAAGCCATCGGCACTAAAGGCCCATCCAAGCGCCTTAATGTAACGAAAACCTTGTTTAGTATTGGGAGAAGCAAACAAGTTGCTGAAGCCATCGGCACTAAAGGCCCATCCAAGCGCCTTAATGTAACGAAAACCTTGTTTAGTATTGGGAGAAGCAAACAAGTTGCTGAAAGCCATCGGCACTAAAGGCCCATCCAAGCGCCTTAATGTAACGAAAACCTTGTTTAGTATTGGGAGAAGCAAACAAGTTGCTGAAGCCATCGGCACTAAAGGCCCATCCAAGCGCCCTTAATGTAACGAAAACCTTGTTTAGTATTGGGAGAAGCAAACAAGTTGCTGAAGCCATCGGCACTAAAGGCCCATCCAAGCGCCTTAATGTAACGAAAACCTTGTTTAGTATTGGGAGAAGCAAACAAGTTGCTGAAGCCATCGGCACTAAAGGCCCATCCAAGCGCCTTAATGTAACGAAAACCTTGTTTAGTATTGGGAGAAGCAAACAAGTTGCTGAAGCCATCGGCACTAAAGGCCCATCCAAGCGCCTTAATGTAACGAAAACCTTGTTTTAGTATTGGGAGAAGCAAACAAGTTGCTGAAGCCATCGGCACTAAAGGCCCATCCAAGCGCCTTAATGTAACGAAAACCTTGTTTAGTATTGGAGAAGCAAACAAGTTGCTGAAGCCATCGGCACTAAAGGCCCATCCAAGCGCCTTAATGTAACGAAAACCTTGTTTAGTATTGGGAGAAGCAAACAAGTTGCTGAAGCCATCGGCACTAAAGGCCCATCCAAGCGCCTTAATGTAACGAAAACCTTGTTTAGTATTGAGAGAAGCAAACAAGTTGCTGAAGCCATCGGCACTAATGGCCCATCCAAGCGCCTTAATGTAACGAAAACCTTGTTTAGTATTGGGAGAAGCAAACAAGTTGCTGAAGCCATCGGCACTAAAGGCCCATCCAAGCGCCTTAATGTAACGAAAACCTTGTTTAGTATTGGGAGAAGCAAACAAGTTGGCTGAAGCATCGGCACTAAAGGCCCATCCAAACGCCTTAATGTAACGAAAACCTTGTTTAGTATTGGGAGAAGCAAACAATTGCTGAAGCCATCGCACT